>JABMBR010001665.1:0-30493 GCA_018881525.1 Meteorus sp. PSUC_FEM 10030008
TATATGTGTTTGTGGGTATTATATATATTTGTAACTGTGCATGTGAACCCGAGTTTGATCAAAACCACAATTTTCGTGACGTCATGCAGACGCAGGCATGCGCAAACGTATTTCGGTGATTTTCCATTTGCCGTCCAACCGGGCATGAGAGACTCGACAATAACGAGAACGATGTGAAGGATGAGGGCAATGAAAACAGCTATCAACCACCATCCACAATGACAATGAGATTGACAACGAGAACAACGATGATAACGGCGGTAACCAAGAAAGCTGACTTCACTTGGCTGCACTTACACTCATAACACGTGTGATTATTTGCAACTACGATCACTGCACACTTCGTCGTCACAACAGCGTGTTCACAAGCGTTAACATCTCACGACACTCTTGAGACGCTGCATCGCTAAGACACACGAAACATTATCGCGTCGTAGCGGTTTGGACGCCTGAGTCGCCTGCACACACCGAGGGCGATTCGCGAAAACAGTGCCGACATCCATCTATTCACTCCCACTTGTTAAGTGACGTACACTGACGTCATCAATAGTTTACCTTGAGGCATGACATTGAAGTGTACAACTACCAATACAAGATTATAAAATTCCCATTCGTCCTAAGCTCCGATATCCTGTGTTCAACTATTAACTTGTGCGAATGCTTCGCGAGCATTGCCATTCACGTCTCACGACACAGTATTACAAATTTCAACTTAACCCAAAGGATCAAGCACGAATACCAATTCATTCACCATTTGTGTATAATGGATCGAAGAAATCAATCTAAACAAAAATGTAACTTTATTTGTTTCAAATTCTGTTTATGAGTGTCGACTAAACACCATTTGAACGTGTAAATAATAATCAATCTTCTCATATTGGAACATAAATTTTCAGAGTTAAAAATTTTGTTTTTAACCCTATCCTGCCATCTGTAGTGTAAACTATACACAAAAAAATTCTACAGCTATGCCTTCTACGTGCTACATACGTTCATACTCACTTCATTGATGTTTGTTCATAATATACGCATTAAATATTGGTGATATCATCAGATTATCGCACATGTATAATATTCGAGATGTAAAACTGATCAATACGACATATGAATCGTGCATCAGTTCGCTTTTCTCTTGCTTGCGATGGATGACACTCATTCAATAGGAGAACAATAACAGATCTGCATCAAGAAGGGTGATACGCTTCAGTTGAATTTTTCTAAACTTGAAGAATTATCGGACGGGATATTCAAATTGACAAATGAAATAATGCGAAAAAACAATTGCATGAAGTAAATGTCAGCAATACACTGGATAGGTGACAAACGTAACTCATATACCGAATGTAATTGCATAAATTTTATGTACACTGAATGAAAGAGTGTCAGGCCAAGTTCGATTTTTCAAACACTTGTGTGCTACTACATTCCCTACGACGTATATCAGATCTTCAATATTTTGAGATTTTCCAGAATATTCAACTTTAGTGAATGTTCTATAACAATGGCATGTTTGGAAACGAAACCACAGATGTACAGCCGATGGTTTAACAAAGTGATGAAAACCCCGTTAAAAATTGTTCCTGATGATCAACAGAATCATAATACAAAATTAAATAATGAAGTTAATATAACGACGGTGGAGCATGTTACTCTCGAGGAAGGGCAAAAAAAAATTTTATGTTTGAAGAACATATTGAATCGTGATCCACAAGCTGCAGACTTTAAATGGTCTCTTTTCGTAGCCGCATGTCATACTTATAGACATCATAGCTGCCTCAAACCATTTCCGCCAATGTACACAAAAAATGAAACCAAAGATATTGAAGCATTGGTGAGTCGACGCAATAATTTGATCCTGAAAATGTAATAACACCTTTTTTTTTACTCAGAGAGAAGCGATCGAAATCACACCACCATTTGCAGTAATCTTCGAACGTTTGGATGATCCAAAAGTATATGAGAATCATAAAGCAACGATCGACTTGTTGTATTGGGTATTAATATGTTTGAGAGACCCTTATATAAAATCTGTGAACAGAAACTCTGTGAGTTTAGATCGACAGATGAAATAAGCCAATTGTCGAAGTCTAGAATATCGATAACATGAATGCAATTCTCTATATTATTTCAGTATGGGGCAATACTGAATAAAGTGCCATCAGAACTGACTGCAATGAAACCAAATTTGATTTTCCAAGTGGTAAGTCCTAATCAATCGAGAAAAGAAGATCATTGGCTCGCCAATTCACAAGGACATTCCACGTTTTATGCATATCATGGTAGTCGATTAGAGAATTTTCATTCCATTGTTCATCACGGCATTCAGCAGCATATGAACGAGGTTCGAGGCTTTTTTCAAAATCCGTCATTTTTCAATACGTATTCATATCAAATCTCCACTGATATTTATCCGTATAGAATGGAATATTTGGTAAAGGCATATATCTATCCAGCGAATTAGGAGTTAGTCTACATTGGTCTCCTGTCGGCCACGCATGGGGTGGAAGTATGCTGGGCAGTGACATGAGCTGCATCGCTTTGTGTGAACTTGTTGATCATCCAGATGTTAAGAGAGCCACCAAAGGTAGCATAATGTCAAAGTTTTCATTCTGTTCTACCGTTATTATTTTCACTTTTTTTTCCAGCCGATTGTAATAATGCATTTCAAGTGGTAATAGGTAAAAAAATTCCAAGCAAATATTATTTAGCCATCAACAGTGATCTAGTTCGTGTCCGTTATTTGTTGGTATACAGTCAAGATTTCGGGGCATCGAGGTGAGCAGCAAGTTGCCAGAATTTTGTACATTGCAACCAAAAATAGCTCCTAATTTTTTCGTTTCTCACTTTATATCATTTTATTCCAGATATTCGACAAACAATGGGTTGATTCGATGGTTGAGACAAAATAAATTCCTGACTCTAGTATTGGGTTACGTAATGTTATTGGTATCAGTTGGATTAACCAACAATAGAAACATAGAAAAATATTACAAATTCTTAATTCAGAAGATTGGACTAGACTGAGAATGCATTGATTGCATGAGTTTTTATATGATTTTATGCCTGAATGTGGGCACAGTTTGGAAACAAATTTTTTTGTTCTTTAAGAATGTAATCTTTATATATTATGATTATTAAACAATAAATGCTCATAAGAATCGTATTTTCATGTGCACGAATTTGGTCGTCATGTGAGAACTCAACGGCGACATAAAATTATCGGAAAATTTTCTGTCACAAGATAATCATCTTCGAAAATTACTATAAGATTTACCTCAAATTCTGGAACAGTTGAAATTACAATAGAAACACATATGCATGTTATTACCTCAATAAGCAGAGATGATGACTTACCAATTTTGAAGTTACTGGTATTGAGTGTTGGACAGGTGAATAAGCGTGGAAAGATCATATAGATGGGAATAGCTAAACCTATACAGACATTTCCTTCACCTATTTGGATATTCTGAATTTCCGTTGCTGTAAATTCTAATTTGTTGTCATGGATTTTGGAAGAGCATATTTCAAAAGAAGAAGTAGGAGTGTGCACTCACCATCTCTCGAGTAACCTTCGGCACAACCACATGTCTCAACTCTCACTAATTGTAACTCGATTGACTTGATCATAGCTTCACTCTTTTCGATGATTACTTCGCCTGTTAGAGGCTCTGATAATTTGCATATAATTGTATCAATTCGTCCAGAAATACAAAACACTGGTATATGAGCTCGATCTCGAACATTTTGTAAGAGCTCTGGCATTATTTTGAAATCTAAATATTTATTCGGATGATTCAATTCCATTATTTGTGGGAATTGACTCTCCAAAATAATCTCCACTGATTTGTTCACATCTTTCACGAGAAAATTTCTCTTTATATCGCATTTAATTACATATTGAATATTTATGAAAACTCCGTGATATGTTTCATATAGTGTTTTTGTTCCTTTTGGTTTAAGGAGCAATTCGAATGGAATCTCCGTTTTCCCACTGGGTATTTTCCCTGGTGGTACAACATCCAATGTACATTGGATCAATTGCATCGGCTGTGATATGAGATGAACAATGGTTTCGGTATAATCGAATGCCAAATAGGACATAGAAAAATTATTTCCCGTCATATTCATTCGAACTTACTTTCACCGAATTGTAGAATGCCTCGAAAATTCCAACATTTTTCGAACTCAACTGAAGGTTCACGGAACCTTCCATTGTAAGATAGATTCCATCATGCTTGACATCAGAAACGGTTTGCAATATGAGTAATCCCGCTGCTATTTCCTAAAATATAACACTGTCCTAAATTTATTCATTCAAAGTCAAATAAAATACCATACTTACACCCTCATGATAAATTTTGCTTGCCCGTTTCAGCTTTATATCCAAGTTAATTGACATCGTTCGATGCTCCTCCTAGATTTTATTATATTCAATGCGAATATTGAACAGTTAACTTTGTCCCTTAATCACGGTCACGAAGATCAATAATCATAAGCAGCGTCAAATTTGTGTATAAATCAAATTATCAATGTACATTATATGTGTACAATGCTTCTAACCTCAAATTGGTCGCGTTATATTTCTCACACGCTTTCTCAACTGAACTACATTTCAAACATAAACATATTTGTGACATTTGAAATTTGCGCCAAGGCAACGGAAAAAGAAGAATTACGCCCTTGCGCTACGTAATTGAGACTCTTGGGATCAATAAAAGTTTTCAAATAATATCATATAGAGGGCCACAATATCCGGTTATACCGGACGCAAAATACTCTACACACACTATATACTGATAATGTGTCGGATGTAATTTGCGATCATAGGTGGAGGTAGTTGAACACAGCAGAGCACCAGTGAGCGGCAGTGGACAACCAAACAAATTCAAATCAGCATAGTCCGTTACTGAAGACGATTCGCCGTTTGGCTGGTTCGGCGCAGTTCAGCATACGTTCCATTCAATCAAAGTCGGTATACTATATTCTTTGACTCTCCTCGACATTGAAAACTCATCACATCAGTTATTTTCTCAAGAAAGTGTAATAAGGAAGCTCAGTCATGGCGTTAAGAAATCGGACGACGCACACGGTAAGTTGCAAATTCATCATTTTCATTATAATACTCTGAAACGCGTTCATTGAAGAAAACCGTTGCCGGGTGAACAGTGATGGAGTGTGAAAAATGGTGTAACCGCCGTGCGATTTAAATGCCCATCCGCCCAGGAATACACAAGAAATTTGACTCTTCATGTTAATCCGATTTTCATTGTAGAATACTTCTCCATCTGATACTAGCAATGTCACTTAATAACTTCATTTATTCTTAATTTACTCGATACAATCAATACATAACTTAAATTATTCACCCGACATCGAACTCGAATCACACTACAGAAGATAGCGTCAACCGAACGGAACTCACACCTACAATACCATAATAAAATACAAGATAGTAATTGTCGCCACGAGGCACATGTTTCATCCTTGTTTGACTTGAATTCCCGTCATCAACATCCTTTCACATCTCTTCTCAACCATCTTTGATTATGCGACTCTACCATCACAGTATATTGCGAACAAAATATGATTTCTTGTCGCGAACAATCAAACATTAGCAAACATAATGATATATTAATGTACGATTCATCCGTATTACAGAATATTTTAAATCAAGAAAATTCGAAAAATGTCAAATCTACGGTGAATGTAGCACCGTCGCAAGCGCGACGAGCTGCGCTAGGAGAAATTGGTAACAAGGTGACGATATTACGTGGTGTCGACCAAATTAATAGGAATGCACAATTGCTGAAAAAAAAACCAATTCTGAAGCAAGTCAGTACTGTGAAACAACAGCATGTATCCACAGTGAAACCCACAGACAAACAGTCTGTCCATGTTCAAGTAGTGAAACCAGTTGTGACAAAGGATACAACTATCCTTCAACCAGCACCTATTGAGCCGAAACCCACTGTGAACAAGACTGATGAAATCGTCGATGCGCATGTAACAGACATTGATGCATTTTCGTCTGACCTCTTGCAAATTGAAGATATAGATGAGGCAGATAAGACAAACCCCATTCTAGTCACCATTTACAGCAATGATATCTATAAATATTTGAAGAAACTCGAATCGCAGTACCCAATTCATAAAGGATATTTAGCTGGTCAAGATATCACAGCGAAAATGCGCAGTGTCTTGATTGATTGGCTGGTTGAGGTTCACCAACAGTTCCGACTGCTTCAAGAGACTCTGTATCTTACGGTTGCTATAATAGATAGATTTCTACAGGTATGCAAACTGAGTCAAACTTCTGTTCCCATGGCGGAATCAAATTTTGTTCACTCATATTTATTTGGTTGGATTATTCGTAGTTCATGAATCTTGCACACGTTCATATTTACAGACAGTGAGATCGATAACGAGAAAAAGATTGCAATTAGTAGGAGTCGCAGCGATGTTTATTGCTTCGAAGTATGAAGAGATGTATGCTCCTGACATCAGTGATTTCGTCTACATAACGGACAGTGCTTATAGTAAAATTGAGATATTGCAAATGGAGATGCTAATAACCCGAACTCTTGATTATTCGTTCGGACGACCTTTACCATTGCACTTCTTGAGAAGGTATAGCAAAGCTGGACGCGCGCTCCCAATGCATCATACAATGGCCAAATACTTTTTGGAACAAAGTTTGGTACATTACGAGATGTGCCACCACCCACCGAGTCTCATAGCCGCAGCCGCAATGTATCTTGCATTTTTTGTTGTGGGAGATGATCCAGCAAACGAGGGTAAGGCCATTTGGACCGGTACTCTCGCACACTACAGCACATACAGTGAGAAAGAAGTATTTCCAATTGTATGTGAAATTGCAGCGCTGATAGTAAACGCTGAGAAAAGTAAGTATCAGGCAGTAAGGAAGAAGTATGTTCACGCTAAGCATATGAAGATAAGTCTCCGCCCAGAGTTGAAGTCGCCAAGTATGCTCGCATTAGCATGTCAGGATAGAGAGTGAATTGTGATCTTTGTCCTCAAATTTTTGAATATATTTTGTACGTATATCGGGGAATACTACTATGAAAGAATCTATTTGTTGAGTGTCACCATTGAGTAATGATTTATATATTAATTGATAAGTACGGAGTATGGTTATTTTGATATATTTTGGAAACGAAGTGGGGTAATTATCCATTCCCCGGGGCACACAAATGAGCATTTTCCGTTATCGAAACTTTAGTTCTAACGAATTTATGATTTGAATAGTACGAATCAAAATGTATGTCGGAGACACTATAGAAAATGTGCGATTGTGTCGAGTATGTATGCGCAAAACACCGCATGAGAGTTCATTTTGAAAATTATTTGACTAAAATGATACGAGAAATCAGACATTGATTCATGCTATGCATGGACAAATGCGCAAGTCCGTGTCCACGATGGCTATATGATGAAACTTAAATATAATTTGTATTATGTGACAAGCTGACACCCAAATTTCTCCACACTTTTCTCCTAGATACGTACTGGAGATTCCAGCGTTCATCCAAATATCGAACATAATTTGTATGTATGTATACGTGTATGTGTATGTGTAACGTCAATTTTGTTTTCAAACTCTTACTATAAATCGCTCAGCAGTGGCGAAATTATGCGTTACTCCTTCTCATGCACTCATTCACATCAGAACCACGAGTATAATGTTGCCTTCGACTTGTGATCTCTGAGGACTGAGATGACATATTATAAAATATGATTTTAAACCTATTTACACGTACCTTTTGTACTGCTTCTGATACTATAGCCATTCCCTAGTAAGTGAACACCGATGTCGAATTGATGTCAGAAATTCTTTTCTAGATATCCATAGAAATTTCCGGTTAATTTTATCATTCGAGGAACAATCTTCTAATAGATGAAAGCAGTCTCTTCTGGCTATTCTCATTCGGAGAAGCATATCATTTTGCATTTTCTTGTGGAACTTTCATCAACTAAGCCCAAAACTATTGATCACTTCCGAAAAACTGATGAAACAGATGTCACGGATAAATTAAAAAAAAAGTAATTTTCCGTTGATGGTTTATCATTTTGATTCCCACCAAGTAAACATACACCAATCTATGTTTGTTTTTGGAAGATAATCCGTTGACGGGTACGCGCTAATATTATCAATGATGAATCAAATGGATTGATTGCAAGATGAACCATTATGTAAATATATGAGGATGCTAAAAATTAAAATCTTGATTTCATTTCAAAATAAAAATAGACTGTATTTTATGATTGAGCCATTTGATTTCTCCTGTATAATGAAAAACTATATGGAACAGTTAGTTATTGTTTGTTGTGGAAAAATATCCAATATCCAATCAGTAGCGCCAACTTCAGGTGGATAACTGAATTTTAATTCTAGAGGACTATATTGTGTAGAAATCACATTATTGTTATCATGTGTTCCACTCATACAGAGATTACACGATTGTTTCGGCCAAATCTCCTGCTTGTATCTCTCAAAAATGATCAATGTTTCTTCGAGCTCTCTCTGCAACTTCTCCGCTAAATCGTCAAAATAAAAACGTAACAATAATCGATTCAAAGAACTGACTTCTTCCCTTTGGGTATATGTGGTCGTTATTATAACATGAAGAGCTCTGATGAGCGCAAGATCTTCGAGAGCACTACCCTCTTTGATGCTTAATACTTTTTTCTCATGTTTTCTGCGATTTTTGCTTGATCTGTAACTTCGACCAGAACTTTTTGAAGTAGATGAATTGACACTAGTCATGGATCCAGCAACACTGCTAGTTTCACTCAACAAATCACTCAATCCTCTAATGGTATTTTCATCAATATTTTTATATGTATTGAATGTTTGATAATTTCTCTTCTCGTTCTCTTTTCTAACGATAGTTAGCCGCTTCCTGTGTCTCAAGAACTCCTCCTTATTCTTCATGATTCGACAATGTGTATCCATTCCATGCTCGTAGATACCTGTTTTTATATTTGTTTCAATAAGATCATATCTTTTAGAGTCACAAGCAATTCTGAGCGCTTCACGCCATTCCTTGCCTTCGCACAAAAGTAATATGGCTTCCTCTGGTTGCTCAAGATATATTAACGCTATTTTCGCTGCATCATGATAGCGTCTGTCTTCGTGCATTTGTGTCACCAACTCTCTATACATGCCATTCAATTCGATGGGCGCCATGTGCATTTTCACTGAAACCAAAATGGCTTCCTGCCAACTCCCACATTTTTTGTACATCTGCAATGCATTTTCGAAGTCTCTACTTCTTTCATACATTAACGCTGCCTCTCGATATTTCTTTTTTTTCACCAAGTAATAGCCAAAAAGTTTTGTTATTTCCATGTATTGCTCTGTATCTTGGGGGAATAATTTCAACGCCTTTGTATATAAATTGTGTTGGCGTATCATCGCTATACACTCGTCGAATTTGTCAGGACACTTTGTAATGTGATTGAGTGCAGATTCGTATCGTTTTAAATCACGATCGATCACGAATTTCCTGTAATTTTCTTCCATATTTTCTAGATGACTCAAGTATGGTATATATTCTTTTGGATCTTTTTGCGATTTAGAACCGATGAATTCAGTTAATTCTAAATCATACATCCCAAGAGAAATATCAAATAGTGTATTTACATCGATGAGGTACAGGAGATACTTCAGTGCTTCATTCGCGAATTCTTGGCAATCCTCTATCACGTTTTCTCTCATTTTGTACTCCTTAATTTTTCTTAATGCTGCTTCCAATCCAGGTATCCTGTTATTTTTAACTAAACACGTTAAAATCGGTTGCATGAATTTTTTCGATGACCCCTTCTTTTCCATGATATCCCGTAACAGATGGCAAATCTTCAGAACTTTATTATCCTTTGGATGTTCCGAATTTTCATGAATCTTATCTTCTTGATGATTGTAAAACACTTTATAGACCGTACGTGTCATATCTTCTTCTTGCAATTCAGATATAAACAAATTGAGCCAAGATGAATGAATGATATCGTCAATAAACTTCCCAGCGTTCGCGACGAATGAAGTTGGATTGTGATCGTAAATGAGATTGAGATTTATCCGTTGTTTTCGCATTATATCAAACGCAGCAAAATAATTCAACGTATCTAAATGAGACTTGATGGCGATGAATGATAATACTCGTGGTTGAATGGTCTCCAAATTACCACGCGGCATTTGAAGAATACATTTCGCGTCCACGGGACTCACGGTCACCAATCGCGATGCCCTTTCCAATCTTCTCAAACTCAGGCCTGAAACAATTTTGGTGTGAACGACAAATCTGAGAAAAATGACACATATAGTTCATCATTTTCATACCTGTTGGTTGATCTCCCATGTAATCTTTCGCCCACGATTCGACAGAGAGGTTAGATATTGAGAGTCGTTCAATACCAGCATCATTCAGGGCGACACTGACCAAAGCGTGTTGAAGAGTGGTAAGTAAAAGAAAATGCGGATGAATGCACATACTTGTGATATTGTTAGCGACCACTATTCCATCAAAAGTAAGACAATTTTTCCCGTCAAGAGCTATAATCATATGGCGTTTTTGCACCTCGACGACTTCTACCTGATCACACTCTCTCGAAATATATATTTCCGTCTTCGTTAAACCTTCGTTATGAATGTATCTAAATACATTATTATCAGCGATTATATAGGCTGTGCCGACATCCGGTGAATGAACAATATGATGGATATGTCCCTCCATTTTTAGTGTCTCACTATTTTGAAGTAAGCAGATCATTTTTTAATAACCATGTCAGATAACAACCCATCGTAAGCTTGCAACAATGAATATAATTATTACCGCACTATGACCCGACTGTTGGTCGCATTCATATTTTCTAATGTAATTACACATAACAAGCTATGTGTCTTTAATGAAGCCGCACATAGCGCCACGTCTTTTTTTACCCATAGAAAATGATGCAGTGAATACGGGAATTCATCATTCGATATCTCCGTTGGAGTATCCCACTCAATTTCATGACACTCTACACATTCATATTGTAGCGTATCAGTCTGGAAAAGAATCAATGCAATGAGCGATAGTGAAAAGAACCAACTTCTAAAAATCTCGGGGCTACAATGTGGAGGATACTTACATGGGTATGCCTGCAAAATGCTAGTTGATTATTTTGTAATAGACAGAGGAAAGAATTAGGATCATGTGAACCATCATCCACTGAGTTCGGTGCGAAAATACATTCGTTAATAGCATAATTTAGTTTTAATAATTGATGATGCATCGGTGGGGGTACTACACCCAATTTAAAAGCCGTTAACAAAATTTTATTACCGTCCACAACACCAACAACTGATTTATCATCAGACATTTGACCACGAGTATGATCTATTGTCCATATGTAATAACATATGATGATTTTTTTCATGGTTAATATCGTTAGACATTTTCCAACACGCGGTTCTGTATTCCAATTGTAATGAATAAGAGGATTTGCAGCAGTGAATTCTAAAGTTTGCTTAAGATACCAGTGATAATTATTCTCTGTATACAATTGGAGGATGGTGTCTCCGCAATCTATCTTTTTGCATAAAATTGCGAGTATTTCGGAGTCCGGTGACCATGTCAAATTTATTACATCCACTTCATTCACTTCAAAATCCATCGAAAAATCACGATGTCTCAGTCCATTCTTTTCAAACAGAGTAACTACATGTTTATTTGGAAGTAGTTGAGTTGTTGCAATAAGATTCCCAGATGGTTTCCACGATATATTTTCTTGGAGTCCGTCCGTCAGCTCACTAGTGAATTGTAAAACACCTTCCCGATCGAAAATTTTGAATTTTCGTGCGTTGTTTATTGCATCAAAAAAACTCACTGCGAACATACGACTATCGCCACGCCATGCGACTGATGGAGATCCACTGTCCTTCTCTGTCTTGGCAATAATTTGGGATTTGGGTCGAGCTGCTGCTTTGCCTTCTGAGCCATGAAATTGTGTCTCTTTATGCCCCCATCCTGCTGTTACAAACTGATTTATACCAAAGTTATTCGCATTCAAACTTTCTTCTGATATCACTTCGAGATTTGAAATGAGAACAATCATGTGATCATTATTAGTAACTGCGGCTAGTATCTCCTGATCTGGACTTAGTTTGATACATTTTAATCCACTGTTGATGTGAGTTACGAGCTCTTGCGTGAATGGTAGGAGGGTGACTTTCACTAAGTCACCAGAATTATAAGCACAATAAAGAGTATTCTCATCACTCCAATATTCGATACCAACAGGAACGATGTTCTCACTATTGGAAATAATGACCTCGAAAGATGATAGTTCCAGTTGCTCTCGGGTAGCGATCACATATAGTTGAGTGGATTTCAGAATATAAATGCAGTCATTGTTTGGATGTATGCAACATACAATGTTTGGCTCTAATATTTCAAGAATTCTGGAGTAATCGCATTCTACACTGTCCATATTGTGGATAATCTGATGATGCAGTGTTAAGTTCCGCATTATTCTTTTGTTTCTAACAATATATTACAAACAACCCGTATTACTTAAGAAACGGATTGATATCACTCCTACTTTATTATTCCTTCTCTTGTTACGACGCTGTTACAATCCCCTACTCATACAACTCACGTTCCTGTTTCGAAATACAATTTCATTTAGTATAGGTTAACCAATTTTCATATGCACATACTTCATTTCATACGCAGTATTTCAGTATAACCACAAACTATCGGTATTTGCAACGACTACGGTCAATTAAGAACTCAACATTATTTCAATCAATCATTCAATGAGAATACTCACTCGAGGAGATAGTAAAGATAATCATATTTCAGATAGGAGTCCAGTTGGTTCCGCAAATTAGTCTTATGTTTTTCAATGAATTCACATGTGAAACCATGTGAACACTTATCAATTGTTCTGGTGAGATATGTCTTTATAGTCTGGTGCAGTATCGATTGCACTAAATAACTCGTTGCATTGGAAAATGTTCTCACAGTAAGGGAGTTTTTACGAAATGTCAATCACATTCATATCTTGAGCAAAGTGTGTAATACGTCTACTCAAAATTTAGTATGAATATTTTCACTTTACGCATGAAATCATATAAATTGAATTGCAATGGCTAGGGTAGGTTCGTGCATCTCCCGCATTGATTAATGCGCCACTGATTACTTTGGTGGCAATCATGATAATGAAAAATTTGAGAATTTATACAGAATTTATCGATTTGTTGAACTTCCGCTGAATTTGAAATATATGATGGCATTGATTGCATTGCATCGATTGCAAGAGAAAAGAAGGTACCTATAGGTATACCCGATGATTCAAGAGAGATATTTAGAAAATGGAGTCTCATCTAACCCCGTTTTGTTCGAGCTGGAAGTTGGCAAAATCGAATAATTATGATAAAAAGTCTACGTGTCGTAGATAAAAAATGGCAAAAAAACTAATTTTTAGAAACTCCATATGTTTTTCGATTTTCTGTCGAAAAAAAAAAACCATGGTACCCGATGTCGTTCTGGAGATATTCGCTGTTAACTTTTGACTTTTTAGCGGCGGGTTTCAAATTGCTGTTCAATTCGAAACGTCCATCATATTGGGCACGTAAGTGCGGCAACACAGCGTTTAGCACAGAATATTTCAATGGATCCAACAGTCAGGGTGTATTCGTTTTGAGTGCTTGGACGCTCTCAGCGCTCACGCTCATAAGCTGTTCAGTATGGAGACTATACACTATACAGTGTATAGTCTCCATACTGAACAGAATTTGCAGCGGCAAGATAAACACTGAAAACACCGCATAGTGGCGCTCACAGCACTGTCAGCACCCAAAACGAATACACCCTCAGTCTCAGAATGATTTCCTGTAGCCTTGTTGCCACATTTTCTTGAGACAGGAATCGAATTATTCGACTGGCCGAACTCGTATTCGATATCGCATGTCAAATTGTGTACTAGTCTTACAGAAAATCGTAAATTATCATACAAAATGACATAATTTTAATGGAAAAATTATGAAATACGAACAGTAATGAATGTACACTGGTAAATTTGTTGTGGAATTGACGCATGCGTATTTCAAATAGTGAGGATTATTTAAGAAAGAATGTCTGACGTTAGGGGAGAATGGTTTCGTTGATAATTGATATAACTAGGCTTGTCAATTCAAATCGAGGGGATATCTCTCATAATACAGTTGGTATGTACCACCTCAGGCCATTGTCAAAAGTGCTTTCCGTTTATCTACGGGTGCATTCGTTACGGGTGCTGATCAGTGCTGACAGTGCTGTGAGCGCCACTGAGCAGTGTTTTTAGTGTTCATATTGCCGCTGCAGATGCTGAAAGCTTATGAGCGTGAGCGCTGAGAGCGTCTGAGCACCCAGACCGAATACACCCTACATTACATCTACAAGAAACGAAAAGCATTGCTTCATATTCCCCTGGACCGAATAATTGTTTTATGAATGTCGCCACTTCTGAACTAGTTCATATTCCGTGATAACCATTGCCTCGTATTCACGAACTGTATGAGACGATTCTGCACGTGTGAAAAATGTATGTAGGCATATGACTTGGATTAGGAATACTATAAATAATGTACATTGGTAAATTCTTTGTACTATAGATTTGCATTATGTCAACGTGGAAAAAAGCAGCTAAAACGGGCCAAAAACCTCACAGAGAAAGGCATCAGCCTGAGTCGAGGAAACATTTGGGTTTATTGGAGAAGAAAAAAGATTATATAGCACGTGCGAGGGATTACAACGATAAACAGACTACCTTGAAACTTCTACGGAAACGTGCTTTAAACAAGAACCCTGATGAGTTCCACTTCCATATGATCAACTCGAAAATACAAGACGGCGTTCATCATGAAAAAGAGAAAACAATGGAACATAGTGCGGATCAGATAAAGCTTATGGAAACTCAAGATTTCAATTATATCGTATATAAAAGGAACATCGAGGCACGCAAAATTGATAAGTTGCAAAGTCATTTGCATATGATTGACGCCGCTGATGCAACACAAAATAAACATACTTTTTTCATTGACAATAATTCAAAATCGAGAAAATTCGATATTGCTAAACACTTGGATATACACCCTGCACTCCTCAATCGAAAAACGAATAGGCCGAGATTGTCTGAATTGAAAACTATGAAAATTCCGGATATCGACGAAGCTGCGAAAATGGTGATTGAGCAACAAAAGCACATGGCATATTCTGAGTTGCAGCGAAGAATTGAGCGTGAACGGGAATTGACAATAGTTCAACGCAAGTTGGAGGTACGACGGGCATTGAAGGACAAGACGTTAGAAAAACCAGAAGCCATATTTCGGAGTACGAAAAATTCAGCACCAGTTTATAAATGGAAATTTCAGCGTAAACGATAAAGTATTTTTTTCACAGGATAAATAAATTCTTTAATGGTAATCATTTTTATTCATTTCGGAGGATAGCCTATCGCTCAATTCTTCCTAGCTCATGTGAATTTCGTTTAAGCAATTCTAACCATTGTTAGAATGGAGCTATTGTCTCGTAGTAGGCGCTAGTGATCATACCTCGACATCAATTATTCTCCGAGTTGTTGAAATACTCATGCGTCTGCAGGTCATTTTCGAACTCACGATCTCATTTCAATACATCACACGTAATCCATGATGAATTGTGCAAAGTGACTTAGTTCCGAAACAATTGAGAATGCGAATGAATAGAGATTTCTTGGAATAATTGTGCACTTCATGATCTGACGGCAGCGAAGCCCATGATTAAATTCGATTTTTAAAAGAGAGATTGGACAATTATAACCAATATCTGTTCTCTCGATCACATTCACATGAAATTGTGATAATGACGAATTGACCACTGCAAGTGGTAGATTCAGTTAGTTGGGACGTTTTGAACTAACCATTGTTAGTTGAATAGCTCTTCTTGAACATATCGTCCTGTGTAGGGTTATGAAATACCTGTCCATCGATATATTGATTCGTGTAAATCGACTCTGATTGAAGTAAAAACGCTTTCCCAGTTATTCTATAAAGAAGTATCTTTTCAGACATGGAGGGACAACATGGTGATACATTTGTGACATGAATTATTTTCGCGAGTTGATCGAATATGATTGCCAATAAAAGAATTTATACATCGATATCTGCAGACTTGTACATCAAGAGTTGTAACAGCTTTTTCGAATCTCAGTAATAATCATCGTCGTCATCATCATCATCATCATCATCATCATCATCATCATTATCTTCATCGTCATCGTCATTTCCTGGGAGTAATTCTACTTGACCAAGACCAATACCATCTTCAGGTTTGACAACAGCAACTCCATTGGCACCAAGCCTAATGCAATCCATCTTGAACTGAAAGAAAAACATTGCGGTAATAGGAAACAATTGTTCAAACCACGTAATGTGATTGCATGCTGTTACGCTTTGAACCTCACTTTGAGAACTGTAGTACCACTAAATTTCGCTTCCATGTTCACACAAGCATGAACATTTCGTCCTTGAAAATAAATATTGTAAAGTCGAACACAAGCTCTTACAGATGGAATTCTTGGAAGTGGAACACATATTGGTCTTGGGTTCTTCCCAGACACGGTACGTGTATATAAAATACGATCATTTATGAGGACATTTGCAGTGAAACTAAATTCGTCAGGATCATACGTGACATTAACACAAGCTCTCTGTTTCCAATTAACATATAAGAGATTCGAACAACATGAGCACAACCCACCGCCGCACATGCACGCTCGAGGTTTTAATACTGTAGCTTGTGCAGGACTAGTAAGATTAGTCACTCTATCAAGTGGTCTCATGATTTTTTCCAGCTTCACGACTTTTATAATGTTTTCCGTATTCGGCAATATTTCACTATCGACAGAAGAACGAGTCGTCGCTATCACAAACACAAGAAAGATATGAATTATTTGAGTTAGTCGTAATGACATTTTTGTGTACTGTTGATAAGGGTTGAACATTTCTAAAAACTTCTTTTCATTGATATTTGCGACCATGTATCTGGCACAACGTCCGATATACTACTAGATGTTCGAGACGAGCTCTGGCCTCAATCCATGAGGAGAAATTCAGGTTCACCTCACATTTATCATTATTGCAGACCCCCTTTTACATTCTAAATTAACTTATTGCCTCAAATTTTACTTGAAAAATTTACATTATTTAAAAATTTCAATATAGATATGAATAATTTTATTCGAGTAATACAGTTCGAAAAATGTTTAAAATTCCGATAATCCAATATGATCTCCTTTGTTGTGGTGAACAAGATTCATTGTGGAATTTTCGTCTTCTACTCCAATATTTTCCGAATCCAGGATAACCTCATCGAGAATTACAAACTCAGTGTTTGTAAAAGCCTGTGATGCTGTTGTGTAATCACTGATTCCAAGAGGTTTGTTAGGTCGATTTCTATCCGAATGATCAACCCACATTATACTTAGTCCATTCAGAAGACTCATCTCAATACAATTGAAATGCAGAATGAACACTGACCAATTATCAGTTTTGATTTCAAAATTCGTGCAAAACATGAAAATGCTCTCGACCACACGGATATTGTAAACACGGATGCATAATCTGATTGGGAGCGGTAATAAAGGCACCAGGGCACAAATTGGTGGAGGATTCTTGCCTAATTATACATAACGCATTATTATTTCGGGTCATTCCGAGACGGAAACAATCTCTATTGATTTTTAAACTGCAGAAGTGATTTGATATTTCTCACCTGTGATTGTATGTTTCATGATCACCTTTTCATTGATTTGGAGTGATAATTGGATGGAAAACTGTTCGGGTACGACAATGGCGTTCACACAAATTTTCGTCAAGTTCAATGTACCAAATTTCATACCGGCGCAACATTCACATGTCGAGTTATAACAGTCGCATGGTACACCATGTGAAGAGAACTCGGTTTGGTGAATCGGAAATTCATACGTATTTTTTATTTCAATCTTAAGCTGTTGATGACTCGTTAGGTTATAGTAAATCGATTTGGTCGATGGAAAAACTGTGGAAGTACATATAAATTTTTTATATTATATTCGGATTAGTTATCTGAGATTTGTTATTATTTACCAGATGTGTAATTGGTAGAGACATCTGTCATTGTATTATCGGCTAATACATGAGATGTGATTGATCTGATCACGATGAGTAGTAACATACGCGGCAGAAGAGGAACCGAATGTCGTGGAAGAAACATTGTAACTGTGTAAACGGAGGTTTGAAGACAAAGTTGTGATATCCGAAATGCGGAAACTGCACCAACACATTGACAGACGCATACACATATTGATATATTGTGGATACCAGAATATTCCAATAAAAGTTTGCGAACCGCTATTTCATCAGAATGCTAATCCATAATATACGTATATTGAAACTATACATATCAATATGAATGGAATATGTCTTTCATAGGAAAATACTTATTTGCAATCGAAGACCCTTCATTGCTTTATGGTTGATTGAAATTGATCGTTTCTGTTTAAAAATTGTCTCTAATTATTTATTTATTCATTTTACATTGTCTATATTTGTATTATTTTTACGAATATATTATTTCATAATACATATAAAGAGTTATACAATAAATATGCGCGATATATAAATCACAATTTCGGAGTGGAATGCTCCAATCCGTACACAGAATGATGAATTTATTTAGAGCTTTACACGTCATTTGGTCTGAGAGGATGAATGAAAAAGTCAAGCGTGAATAGAATCATCTGATAAACGATCTGATGGGTTCATTGCGGAACAAAATGTATAGATGAATGTCGATGACATTCAACTTAATATTACGAGTAGGAAGAAGAAGATGGAGGAGAAGCAGTGGTACATAGGAAGTTTTGAGAATACTGTTGTCACCAATAGAATCTATCAAATAAAGAATTATAATGAACTCCCCTATGCTAGAAATTCCATTCACAGTCTCACAATTTTGCTCGGTCGCAAACGTTCCATTTCTGTTCCTTTCGTCGAAAATTCTGGTAGGTTCGTTCCATAATCTTCACCCATTTTCATTAATTTTACTATTGGTTCGATTCTCTCGAATTCTTCTATATCATCATCGTCCTCGTCCGAATCTAGTGCAGATGCAATAGCATCTTCATCATCATCGTCATCGTCATCGTCATCGTCATGTAGAAATGTTTCATCATCCTCATAATGTTCATCTCCTTCAAAACTTGAATTGATCGGTTTTACTGAATTGATGCTTCCTGATCCATTTTTAGTCGTCTTATTACTATCCCTAATTGCTCCTTCAACGGAATTGTCGTCAGTCTCATAATCATCATCGTTTAATTCGCTCGAGCCCAAAATATCATCGTCGTCGTCGTCATCAATTTTATCTACATGCAAGTACTGGATAGGCGTTTGTACAGGGGTTGATTTGGTTGGCTGCACTGGTAACTCCTTTACGTCATTTCTAATAGCATTTGCACTACCTGATATTTCGCTGAATTTTCCATGAGGTACACCAACAGTGATTCTCTTGGATAATGATGGCTTTTCAGGTCTGAGAACATATTGAACATCGCTCGATGCTTCAGATTGGATGGGAGACTGCAGGATGCTAGCATTGGTTTTTGTAATACCATCATGTACCATTGCTTGGGTCATGTTAGTGGAATCGACCGCAACCGGAGGTTCGCCCGTTGCTTGTGACGACATGGAGTTTTCCACGATGATTGGCAAATTTGTTGAGTATATCGAAATTTCGGTGGTCATCTCTGCGGGTATCGTTTGTTTGTTCAATTTTTCGGACAATGCACCGTTAACGTGGTTCTGAATGTTCGGTGCACTAGTTGTAATCTTGCTTATCATCGGAATCGTGAATGGTAGGGTAGGTGTAGGGGTTGTAACTTTTCTTTTGGAAGAATCGTTACCACCAGTAATCATGTCAAAAAGAGCACCAAATCCAAGAATGTCGTCATCATCATCATCATCATCATCATCATCATCATCATCATCATCATCATCATCATCATCATCATCATCATTTTCAAATTCATTTATTTCTTGATTATTGACTGATGCGATCGCAGCGGTATTTTTAGACGGCAATTGTCCATCATCATCATCGTCGTCGTCATCATCTAAACTGAAAATATCGTCATCTAAGCTAAAAATATCATCATCATCATCGTCATCGTTGTGGTCATCAGGTCTAGTTGCGACATCCTCGATGGGGAATTGCTCCGCAGGACGGAGTTTCACGCCGTCAGGGCCAAATCTACAAATTACGAAATTATTAGCTATATCATAAAAGAAAAATGGAGCTGATGACGGTCTTAACATACTTGAAGCAGCTCACACGGAGCGATGCTTCCAGCTCTGAAGATGATTGCAGTTCCAGTCCAAGACATGCCTTGAAATGATCTTTGTTTTCTCTCACAATTGAGTAAATTCTTCCGCAAAATTTCGAATAGCCGCCTAACATGGGCACACAAATAGATTGCGATTTTTTGCCTAGAAATTTACGTGAGTGTTAGTATGTTTATAATTTGTACATGTTCTCATCCATAAAAAATATGTGGAACATTGTCTGAAATGTCGGAACGTACCACTTATCACTTTGCTGGTTAAAATATTTTCACCGAAGTTCAATTGTACTAGGAGGCTATCATTGTCACGATACTGTAATGAAGCACATCCTGAAAAACCGAATTATTTCGCAACAATCAACTGCGGAAAATCTTTGCAATTTTAACCTTTTATTCCATCACATCTGACACTTGTTTTTTTACCTGGACCTTGCAATGAAACGAGAGGGATTTTGAATTCACGGCAGCAATTACATATGTTTTCATTACAGTTGCAATATTTATTGACATTCTCCGTAGCTTGCTTCAAGGAAATAAGTGATAATCCAATATTTTCTTGTCCTACACGGTCTTGGCTGGAAAGGATCACACCTCGGGAATGAACTTCATCTCGATCTATTATGCACCGTAAGAGACAGATTGCGAATTAAACGAATGTGAATATTTGTCGATGACTCAACTTGATATTTGCTTCAACGAACCAATAACTCCGCCGTAAGCTGCAAAGGCTATGAGCAAGAATATCAATAGCAGTTCAAACACTGTCGATAATCGCATTTTTCACTGTGGTCTGTTTTATGCTGTAAAATGAACACACAAAGACTGACATTGATGTTCATAATATATGCAGGTATGAAGAGAAGAATGACAGTATTTAAATACTCATAACTCAATAATTTGATGATTTTTTCAACAGTATAGTAATTTCATAGATATGTGGACAAATCTACACAGAATCGATGTTAACAAATGTGAAAAAACGAGATTCTCATGATGGAAATGGCGACAAATTATTTATTATAGCGACGCTTTGGGAAGTTCATTCATGTCCTTTCTGAATCAACTGGTTCATGTGCGGCATTCAATGAGAATGAATCAGTGAATGGTGTCATGAACATTGCTCAAAAGCATTAATTTTACGACCGGGATAGGATGGCCTACATCATGCTCACAGTCAAAATCCATCAGACTCGAAACAGTTGATGTTGCTACAACTCGAAATGGATAACTGGGCAACCTGGATGTACAGTTATACGGCCCCCTATATTCCTGCACCCAACTGTTCTCGTGAACTTGCAATTTATTATTACTCTATTCATGCGAATTATAGAGTCAAACATTTCGATCTACATGCGTTGCAATATTTCGTGAGAAATTTATTTTTCAGAGCGTCGAATTTATTAAAAAGATATATATTCATTATACTGATTACACCTGTGTATTTATCATTGCAGCTTTCGATGCCAAACTCATTTCAGTATACATGACAACGTATATTTATGAATTGATAATACTAATACCCTTCGGTGATGCATTATATAATGCAAAAGATAGAATTGAAAATCTTGATGATGTGTTCGTGAAAAATGTAATATATAATTGCGGAATATTATTATTCCAATAATTTCCATATGAGTTTACCTGTTCAACGTGAAGTGTATCGTATCAACCAGCGAATGTGAAATATATTCTGACACCAAGCAAGTCAAGAAGACAGTAAGTATATAAATTATTTAATGGTGTTCACACCAGTATCAACTCTTTTTTAACTCTCAGTCTTACGAAGGCCAATGTCCAACTGAAGATGTCACAAAACCCCCCTCCCCCAAGGAAACTACTAAAGTCGGTCGAACCACCACCACCTACCGTCATATAAAGGATCATTATGCATTCTAATATGCTTCTAGGTGGAAGATGAAACCGGGGAAATGTGCATGGTGATGCGGTATTCATATCGGTACATAATACACTGAATGTGATACTCTAAACAATTCTATGGGAAACAACGGTAGTGGTAAAATCGATTCATGTGTACACACCTTCAACTATGTGCATGAAAATAAGAAGAATTCTGTATTTCTTGGATGATATCAATATCGCATCGTTCTGATAATGTCTATATCATGCTATTTCAGATACGCTCAGAAGAAAATCGGGTTTGTTGTATTATATACATGATTTTCTTTCACCATCTGAATTCTGTGATCTTCTTACCGATCTCATTCAACATTCCGAATTGAAATGAGTCATGTCTAAAACATTGAGATAAATTTATAATGAATGTGATTTTTCGACCCAGCATTTAGAAGCAAATTTATATTTGAAGCAGCTGCCTTTCTCTGGTCAGTGGGTCGAAGAAAGTAGTACCCGAAAAGCAGTTCACCTTGGCTAATATGATCTTCATTTATTCGCATTGGAATTCAATCGCGAAGGGGAGGGCGATTTTCATGCTATGTTTTACCAAACTGAGGGATTAATTGTCATTTATGGCCTGATCTCTCACTTTTATAAGATCATTCACTAATGAACAATTGAGTGATGGGAAAAAGATATGAAAGATCAATGTAAATGAAAAGAGCATGGGAAGGGGGGTGTAGTCCCGGGAAAACGAAGAACTTACTCATGTTGTGATCATGCACATATATCGAACATCCTTCTTCATTGAGGGCAAGATAATGGAGGATCATTAGGAGGGTATGTACAAGTGTGGAATCACATTAGTGTTCGACATGGACCATTTATATTGTGAGTATTTCGTAAATCGTGCAATCTGTTTGGTTAATGGATGAGCATATTATTTTCATACTGTCAATTTATTTGGTAGATGTTCGAACTCAAAGGAAAGTTAGGATCTATACATGTGTGAATAGTACATATTCGTTTTCATACATCGGTAATGAGTTTAAGAAGTGATAAACAAATATGTAGGTATGTTAAGTCCGTACAACTGGTACCGGGTTCACTGAAAGGAGGTCACCTAGTAACCTAGATAAGGTCCCTCACCCGTAGTCCGCTATCTCATATGCATTTGTGTCCTTCTTTGTCCACCGACATGACCGAGCCCCCTTCCGTCCTGCCGGGACTTTTGTTAGCCAATGCCGAAGAGCTGGAGAATGTCGCATCTTGAATGGAATTGAACGTACTAACGGTTGGCGGTACGTAAAACCGTTGCCTCGATGATACACAAGCAAACGCAGAAGCGTGCGCGCATACATGCACACAGACACGCAGAAACCAGATTTGAGGTTGATTCCTACACCAAGCAGGATCTCTTCTTCTTAATTCTCGTTATTTTCACCTTATCCCCTCACCCTCCGCTGCTTTTCCATCCACTTCCCTTTCTCACTCATTGTCTTTCTCCGTTACTCCTATTCACATTTCACATTCACGTTGCATTTCAGGTTTTCATTTTGATGTGACAGTCTCTGACAGTTGTCTTTAGTGAACACGCTCAACAGGAGTAGTGTCTCGCGAGTCAGCTCTTTGCCGACGCGTTCGTTTTCTCTGTTGCTCCGTGAGGCTTGGATCTGAGAACGTTGACGCAGTTGCGTGAACTCGAAGCCACGAGCATGGCAACGAAGTTGCTCCTCGCTCTTTCCTTTGTGATCGTCGGAGTCTCTTCAGCTGGAATACTTGGTAAGAATATCACAATACATTCATTTGTATATGAACAAATGGAAATTTAGGTAATAGTGTATTTGATATCAATAACAAACAATCAATTAATAAACTTTCTCCGTTACTTATCAAACTATACAGAAACATTATTGTCATGGAATTTACATGAGACGGAAGGGAGATCTTCAATGCCTCAATCGAAATGTCTTTGTCAAATGTCTGGATGTTTGTGTTGCGTCGATTTAAATTTAACATCAGGCATTGATTTTGGTGGGCCAGCATGTGTGAATATCAAACAGAAAGAGAAAAATGTTTCATTGAATCTTAGTTACGGAGACAATCCAGTGCACAATGCAACCATAAAAATCGGTAAATGAATCGATAGATAACTGTTTTTATGAATATATGGATACGATTATCGTGAACGCATCTCTTGTGACACCAATTTGCTTAGATAGCACAAATATGTAATTTCTATAGAGGATGCTGTGAATCGACCGACATGTATGAATTTACTCTCGGAATTCGCCCAATTGTGTGCTAAATTCACGGTTGTTACGTATAATGAACATTCTGGATATGATGGATGTTTGGTGATAGAACCAGCCCTAATACATTCACCTCAAGCGACATATGATGTTGGTTGCTTCAACTTTCATGGCAGCGTCAAAAAAACTCAAGTTGCACCGTAAGTAAAATGATTGGTACGTAGATCAGTGTTGAGTATTATTTGATGATTTGAAATATATTAGGGTCGAGACGATTGTATCAACAACAACCGAGGTTGCTCAAGAAGATGACGATGAGGAGGTAGATGGTGTCGGAATGAACACCGACGAATTGATTGCAGCTGTATCAGCGAGTGCTGAACAAGGCTTTGCACTTTTTTCACAGTGGTTTGGCCTCAACCTCAGCTCTAAGATGAACGTTACGAATAATGAAAACAGAATTTCAGATCTGAACTTACATCAAAGTAACACGTCAGTAATGTCACGAAGTGGACGTAGCATGATTGATTCGCAAGGATACCACGAAGAGAAGAGTGATGAAAGGTTGAAGCGACTATTGAGTGCACAAGACAATATCCAAAAAGAATCAGCAAGAATTGGTTATTCGGAAGAGGCAGAAACAACTTTTGTTTATGCTCAACAACCAGCAGATCTTCCGAAGATGAATTTGACAATTGTATCGCGTGAATCACGACGAGGCGGGCGAGCTTATAACATTCATCAACACATAAATGAAGTTTAATATCGAATGAAGTGATCGCATTTAAGAATTGCAATTGACGGTAAGTATACTATGAAATGCAACGGAACACGCAGAATAGGAAGCGGGAAGCAAATTTCCAACAATTACCAAATCGCTCAAATTGAGCTTGTGAACATTGTTAATACGTACTCACTGATTAGGCATAACGATGATAATGTAAGGCGCTTCTTGTCATTTTTGCATGGGATTTCGATCGCCTATTGTATAATGCCATTCTTATTGTTTTCATCATATTCTTTGCCGAACATTCTGAATTCAGTCAATCCATTGATCTGCATTCGATCACTTTTGGGGCGTTTGATGTAAGAATGCATTTTTTGAACGATACAAATACGCTGTAGGAATAGTTTGAGTACACAGTCAGATCTTATATTCATTCAATGAAATTGAGATATCACGTTATATTACAATTAAAAATAAATTATTCCTGCTGTTAACATATACGGAGTTGTTGACATTTTGAATAATGTGTATTACTGTTCTCATTAAGTACCATCGTTTTTATACAACATCGTTATCCATATTGAGGTCACATCAGTGTGAGTATATCGAGGACTGGAACAGCATCAATTGTACGAATGATAAACAATCATGTTGACCAATGTATCTAGTTAATCATCTCTGTTTCGATTCAAAGTTTGGAATGATCAAGTATTAAAAACATCAGAAATTTTCAACGAGAACGCACACATCACAATGATGTATTTACTTCCATATGTTAACCTTTATTAATACCGTAAGTTGAATATTATGTCTATAACATGTCATGCTAGATTTTGATGTGTGAATATCACGTCAGTAGACCAGTCCGCATAATATCTTGAGTTTTAGGAAATATCGCAATATTCGAATATTATTTAAAAATATTTTTGGGTTTTATCTTTGGGTTATTATAGATAGCGCCAGAAAATAGAGGGAGCTTCAATATATGTACTCTTATGCATTCACATGCTCCACAAGTTGCACATTATCTAGTTTGCAGATATTTTTTGGACGTTCCATGGTAATCAATCGTGGATACTCATGTTAGCCGCCAGACTATGTTCAAACTCATAATTATCGGTAACATATAATATCCATGTTGCCTCATACAAAACTGGATGACTCCAGGGATCAAATATAACATTTTGCCAAGCTCATTTGTACATTCCGTCATTGGTCTGTCGAAGACAAATTAAAATTCGCAGGAGTAGCATTCCCTCGTTTTTTTCTGGGAATTTTCCTACCCACATGTAATATCACTTCACCAGTTCTTATAACTTTGAACTGCATGATTGCATCAGAGTGTGTCATACCATAAAGAGGTTTCGAGTTTATCGATAGTATTTCATCACCTGAAATGATGGGTTCAAACATCAGTATTAGGGATAAATCCAGCAAAAACTAAAAGTGGTAGTCACTCAACAATGAACGAGAGGAAGATGAAGAAAAAGGCGTCAATTACCTTCTCTGATCGAACCCAAATCGGCAGCTTGACCACTTGGAAACACTGTTTTCACATATATACCCATATTTCCTCTGGGACTGTCAGTTCCTCCAACTATACTGAATCCAAGTCCCTTGTGACCCGGACCTTTTGAAAACCGTGCTGTGAAGATTGTAAAAGACACATTTCTCTTACTGGAGCGCGGTAATGTACAGAATTTCGATTCTTCGCCTTCTGTTAATTCCTGTATGTCTTCCAGCTCTGAATCGGTATTAAGTCCTTCATCGGTCTCAAGTGAACCATCATGAAAATTAGTTGCCGAGGGACCGGCAATATTTGTTTCGCTACGACTGTGGAAACTCTTAGAATCTCCCTTGACCCAATTTGCTACAGTTCCAAAACTCGGTGGACCTCCATCAATACTACTATGGAGTCCTGGACTCACCGATCCTCCAATAAAAAGATCAATATTGTTTTTCCGTGTACTCACTCGTGGTATTTGGATCTCGTTTTTACACTCTCCTTTTGATGACCGTCGAAATCTCATGTTTTTATTCTGCCGCATACATGAATTGCTATCGCGAGAAAGATACGGTACCATCGAAACTTCACATTTGGAATGAGTAATTGATCGCCGACATGCATGAGATTTGTAATTTTCATACGGGATACTTTGTTCTTCACGATGACCACGTTTATGTAGTGGATCAATAACCTCAGGATCCTTAGGAATGTAACTTTTCACACATTCATTGTGAATATGATAATTTTCACGAGCGACATCATATTGACAAATTGCGTTTTCTGCATTAATTGTTGAACTTCGAACATCTCGCGCAGCGATTCGACATGATTTCCGATCGATAGTGTACGTAGGCGAAGATGTAGAGACGACGGTGGAAATGAGTTTCTCACATTTCGAATTTGTAAGAGGACTTGGGACATAGAAATTCGACACATTGTCTTTTGTTGGAGAAGTTTCAGTCGCACTAAATGCTTTGCGCCTCCGTATGCCCGTATTCATCTTGCTCAATTTATTTCGTAACACATTTTGAATGTCTGTTATCCCTTTACCGGTACCTGCGAAAACGTTTTTCCGTCATACTATTCCCTAGTTCTTCATGAATTGCAGCGTTGCCTGATTTCTCAATAGATATATCTTTTGCATGTACCTGATAGTCGTAATGAACTCGTCTGTAACAGTTTCCTGGGCAAATTTCTATCATTCAATGATTTGGGCGCCGGCGAAGCTTCTCTACTTGTGGGCTGTGATCTGACACCGCGAACGGGACCCATCCATGTTGGAATGCCATCCTGCAATAACGATTCTTTTTGGAGATCTGATGTATCTTGCATAGAACACCTTCGCCGCAGTTTCCTCCATTTTTGAGTGATGCTTTTGTTCCACAGAGTTATATCTGCGAGAAAAAATGGGGAACGTATGTATATGTACATATGACGACTGCATTCAAATTGTTATGCTAAAGTTATCGATGTACGTCTGTTGTATATACAATTGACAAGGGTTCCCATAATGATGACATCACTGGTTCGAAAGATTGTACAGACAGGTGATTCATTATTTAGAATGTGTGGGTATATATATCATGATAAATAATTGATCGACAAAATGGTGATGAAGTTGAGGTAATGTTAATGGGGTCAACGGAACTTGACGTAACTGGGGAGCGAACAGGGAAACGATTATGCGAACGATAGCAAAATTAATGCAGCAACATGGATAGGTTGATAATATTAACATCCAATCTTTCTTTTTCTACAATGTTACGTTATCTCCCCGTGCGCTCATGTTGTAGAGAAATGACGTCAACTTCAACGATAACCTCCACCCATAGTGTCTCATTGTTCTTTAACAGATTCAAATCAAGTTAGGTCACTTTCACTACACAGATTCAATAGTACACTGGTATACAGCTGTATTATCACTTCACTGCGTACATTTCCTACATCAATTATATATGCACAGTTGATTTTCATATCAATTTCTATATTTTACGCTCATGATTTCACACCTGATGCAGTCTCAAAAATGAAATGCCAATTTTCATTTTCTATTCATGGAAAAGTGAATTATCGAAGTTTCTCGGACTATTATAGACACATCCTCGAGCGACCAACGGAAATACTTCCTCTTTGTTTTTCGATTCCGTAATTCGAAAACATGTTCTTTTTCTCTACGACAAATCTCAAAAATTCATATTCATATGGTTGCATAAATATTTGAATCTTCAGTTGGATGATAACAAATGGTAATCTCTAAAGTGGATGGGGAATGGACACTGTGTTGTATGCACCGTCGATTGTTTTCTATATATGAAAAAAATCATCACTATAAGTAGAAATATATCTATGTAACATACAGAGATAATAAAAAAATTCTATGAATAATAGTTTACGCTTGTATGCGTCGCAGTCCTATTCGGAAATAACGTTCTCACCAAACGCCATTGTGTGTGCGGTAACCAGACATCATAATATCACTACTGCCATGTAAACCACGGTACAATGCTCATCAGTTCGAGTCGTTTGACTATTTCCTCGAAGAATGAAAGAACTTACGCCACTCCTGCTAACATTTGATACACTATCAGTCAAGTGCGATACTCCCTCAATTTTTTCGACGGTGATATGATTTATGGTGGATGAGTATACTAAGCACTGTCAGGTCATATATCTGTACTGATACATCGCACAATGGGATGCATTCCGCTGATGCGGTTAGCATGTAGTGTCTTTTAAAGATGACAGAGAAGAATGGAATAGTGCGTACTCGCGTGTGTCTCCTTTACATGTGTATGGGTGTGTCAAATTCTAGCACAATGTTTTTCTCTCCCGAACAGGTTGTATAGACTTACCATGATGATAGAAGTGGAATATGAGGGGGTGATTCAAGTGGTACAACACTGCGATTTTGTGTTCCCTATTCTAGTGACATAGAATCTAAATTTTTCATTATTAAAATTTCAGAGTCGGAAAAATATTAAATCTTTATATTTATCTTCAAACAGTTTTGAGTGATAAATTTTAACGTATTCTCATTTATCCCGCTGTGTTCCGATCCCATATCTTCATGCTCTTGTTGATCACTATAATTACTATGCGCCTATATCTCATTACAAATAAATATCAATGATCACATATGGAAACTAAGTGAATTGTATTTACATCGAAAGCAGACAAAATTGTTTTATCAAAACGTCATGTTCGATGCTTCAACTGGCTGCCTTCGCAATTGAAATTCACTTCGTGATTTATGACTTTCATACCATATGATTATTATGATGCCATAAATATCTATAGCGCTAAATCATTCATGTATGAAGTGATGAAAACCAAAGAATGCACGGAGAGCATGACAACATTCTTTCGGTTATTTGTGGTGTTGAAGAAGAAAGCGAATATATATATTGTAAATCATATATGTCGGATAAAGAAATTGACCACGAATGAGAAAAATTACCCAATTAAAGATGATGGTGTAGCAGTGGAGTTGAGAACTGCTTGTATAATTGGATTCAACCATGCATAGCAGCTAGCCGCATACAGCCATTGTATTCGTTACACAGTTATTCGATTATTCTTGCGGAACACGAGCACGCCATAAAGAATCTTTCGCATACACACATTGTGTATATATGCAATGTACGAAACACTGAGAGATCTATACAAGCATCTTTTGCATGTGTATACATATACATACTCGTTTCTCCGTTCATTCTTTGGTTTTCATTACTTCATATATATATATATATA
>JABMBR010001676.1:0-30491 GCA_018881525.1 Meteorus sp. PSUC_FEM 10030008
GTAATGTGTGTTTGCCTGTATGAACTTACACATGTATTTAAATTGTATATGCAGAGAGTAGAGAAGTAACGTGACACGATAAAAGTGGAGCGGTATACTCTTCGCAAATCGATTGTACCGATAAAAATTCCTGTAGTTGCGTATCGTGCGTTCTCGACGCGCAATTATTTACGGTTTCCTTCGCGACAACGACTTTTGCATTGGACTCTGACGTTCTTGTTCCATATTTACCTCTCGCTTCAGTATGTGTGGATATATTTGTTATTTTTATGTTTGTTTATTATGTTCATCTATAGTTTTATTTTATTTTCATTTCTTTCGGCTTCAATTTTTTTTTGTTCTTGTGTTACTGGGTGTCTTCTTTAATTTCCTTTGCAATTAGGGAAGCAACAGTGGATGTATGTGTGAATGTATACATATAACTGTGCGAGTGTCATGAATTTAAGTATGAAGATATAAGGCGTGAAATTCGTTAGTATACATGTCGAAGTAATATTAAACGATTTCTTTGCACAACATTAATTTATATAATGGCAATCGAATTTTTTTATCACATTTAATTAAGTCATGTATTTTGTTGAGATTTATTTTTCGTGTTTGTAAGATAAAGTGTGAGCAGTAATGGAAAAATAAAATGTTGTGGATGAATAAATGTGTGAAGATGGAGAATTTAATTTCTAATTTAGTTCTCTTTTTTCAATTGTGAATGGAAAGAAAAAATAATTGTAACAGAAATATTAATGTTATTGAATGAAATTTTTTTAATTCGGTTTTGAAAAATTGGCAGCAGGAAGAAATTGACTCACAGCATGGAGTCAGGTTACATGTGCCTAAATATACGCCTGTGTGTGTGAGCGTTTGTGTGTGTATATGTGTGATGTACGTTCGTAATTTTGGAGAGACTATTCAAACTTATGATCCAACTGGGTCGAGTCTACACGTCTTTTTCATATGGTGAGGCTTACATATATCCGTATATGTATAAAGGGAATACTGACGATTTCTTTCTCTCTTCTTCTTTTTTCTCCTTTGATTCCAATATGAAACGATTCATTTCCAGTCGGAAGAGCTAGTGGAAATAAGGGATGAACGGGGCATGGCGTCTACAGTTCGAACTCTTTATTTGTGTTCACCCTGACAACAATCCCATGAATTCAGAGTCTCGGATGGACGGATTCTCTACTTTATATCTTCACAATTGCTAATTCAGAATGACGTTAGAAAAATGAGGCCAATAAAATGGGGGATGGAGCTACATGAAAAACTTTTCCGCTTTCTCACCAGTACTATGAAACGGATACGATTATCAAAAATGTGTTTATTGAGTGAGACATCTGAAAATGAAACAGAAAATCGAAATCAAATGAATTTTGTTGGCGGTCTTGAAAGAGTATTTTTACTCTGCCTCTTCTTTTAGTCATCATTAGTCAGAAAGAATAATTGGTTCTTCATAATTGATTCTTCTTTTTTGGAAAACTATATTCGTATCACTCTCTCCTGATATGTTCATCCAAAGATGAATCCAAATGAAAACAATATATTTACTATGATGTCTTGTTTGTAATGATAATTATTTTTACATTTATCTTCATATTCAGCATCTTTGTCAGCCATGTTTAAATATTTAATATGAAACGGAAGAGTCACGAGTTCGCGTGACACCAAAGAAATTCCGGTAGGCCGTAAAGAAGCTGGATTTTATGAGTTTATAATTTTATAAAACGCTGTGAGTATGTGTGTATATACAGATCACATAAGATTCAAAGCGCGGTCGTAACGCGAGTCGTTACCAGCCGCGGATCGTTGTCGCTTCTTCTCTTTACGATTTAACCCATCAGACGCACACAAATATAAAAAAAATGAACACATTCGAACGCACAAACACACAAACAACTTATAACGATATAATATATGAATACTTATACACATAGAAGTTAAAACGAGAAGCGACTGGATGAGAGCGGAATAGAATTGCGAATTTTCTCGCGCGGTATAAGGAACCACCCCAGATGATGTGACCGGTTTTCAAAAATATATTTTAGTTCGCATGGATGAAAGAAGTGGGCTCATATCTTATATCTTTACGGGCACTCATGCGTGTTTTTATGTTCAACAGCGGCTACTCTTGATCCTCGCACGGTCAATCATCCTCTGGAGTAGAATGAAACTATGAAAGAGAAAAAAAAATTACAAATTAATATAATAGTCAAATTAATTCCCTTCTTTTCTCCTCCGTAGCAACAAAACATTTTATTTTCTCCTATAATTTATCGTTTTTTTATGTAACGAGTGACATAGTGATACATACGCACACACGAAGCGATTTATTTATTTATAATTGAGTGTGCGCGGGGTCAAAGATATATATTCAAGGGCTTTATATATTTTTTCTCCTCTTTCGAATAGTGGTAATCTGTTTATGGGCAAAAGATTAATCGTCACTGGGTTGATTACGACGTTTCGGCATTCTTCGCGAGCGAGCGCCATGTTGAGAATCACACACACGCGGGTTATTTCACTCTCCTAATTGAGTTACACCGTTTCTTGATCGCGTACCACGTTCTCCATATAATCCATTTATATATTTCTATATTGAGATAAATATATGTATGCATATACATGGGGATTTTTATTTTTCATTTGGTTGCCTAATCGATTATTAAACCGAGAACTCTCGATGTATATAAGTATGTGCTACATAAGTGAAAGACTAAAAAGTCGTTAGTCCCAAGAATTTCATTCTGAGGATAAATAATCCAATAGTTCAATGGGGTTATCATTTGTTTCCAGTATTGCGCAATTTCGATTTGAGAAATAAAAAAAATGTTTCGTGTTTTTTTTTCATCTTTTTCTGAAACGTACAGAAATAAATTAGCTGTGTGTTTAATTGGCAAGTGGATGATTTATGCAGGACATTAATTTCTCTCCATCTTCACAATTTTTTGTGGTGATAAAGTAATTTGTAAAGATATATGTTTATATATCAACGTATTAATTATGCATATTCTTGTTAACATTGTATGATTATTCCTCATGTGGATATTGATCGTTTAGGCGAGGTCCGGAAGAGGAGAGACGGAATTACCGTTGTGACTTTTCATATTTTGACAACGTTTCTTTGCGGATGATAATTATATATTTGGACAGTTTCAAATTATGAGTGACATTCAAGAACTTCATATTTAAAAATAACATTTTTTCATGAAATTTAAATTCGTTGCACACCGTTTCACAAATTTCTTTGCATATAATCTTTTTCTCATGCCCTGCCGATCAAATGGATCATCCGATTTACTCTCTCTTGCAGCATCCATTCTACAACATGGAACAAAACCGAAAAACAACATAACCTACCAAAAGAGTCTTTATCACATCTCGAAAGATGGTCATCACCCACCAATAATACGTAAAACCCATTCTCATTTTTCGCACAACCTCTTTTTCCCCCCGTCCCTATGTGTTGACGCGGTGATCACTGAATTTTTCAGTGACCAGCGGAAGCAGCACCACCACCGCTACCACCACCGCTGCTGGCGGTACCATTACCACCATAACTCTATTTTGCATCAGCAGAAAATCATACAGTCTCAACTACTGTTATACAACCATATATCCAACATAATTTCGCTATACACAGACGAGGTTCCATTTCTTACGAAATGTCTATGATCTAAAAAGCCCTACCATAGCTACACAGCAGCAAGTCCACTCCTTCGCATTCCCTGAAAGAGGGATACTGAAGGTTTTGGTAGTGTAGAATGAAAGAGACAAGAGAAAAAGAGGATAGGAGAAATAGGGGTGATTCTCCAACAGCCACACGCTCGTGATAAATGCGAAGCGAGCATCCAATAAGCCGCATCGACCACTGATCTCCCACCTCCGAATCAATTCTCCGCGCCAACCTCATTCTCCAACGCGCTGCCCTCCTATTCTCCTCTATATACGCGATCTCTTCCTACTTCTATTGTTCATTTCTTCTCTTAATATTTTTATGTGCATATAAAGCATATTAAGTTGCGTCAAGAGAAGAATCATCGGTGCAGTATAACAAAATTAGGAGATAGACACTAATCCTCAGACGCGAAATGGCATTATAGAGTTGAATGGTTATAAAAACACAATCAGTTGCAAAATATAGTTATGGGTAAGCTTCTGCGTATTGCTCAGAAGCAAGTTCTGAAAAATCGTGATATGCAACGATGTAACGACGTCTGAACTCACGATTGAAAATACCTAAGTCACGTATTTTACTGTTGCCATGATGAGTGAACAAACAGAATGTAGAAAAGACCGCCGGTCTTCCACGTAATAAGTGAGTGTGCTGACGTGGATCACCAACATGGCTACAAAACTGTCGGCGTGGACTTTCCAGGCATTTTGGTTCATGTTGATTTTCACAATCCCAATTGATGCTCTCAAAAGTAAATTGATTCATAGGAATAGCAACGCCACGGAAGATAAATTCCAACCAGGTATTTTTTTCTTGAATCTGTGAACATTACGTCACACGAAATGTTCTCTTCAGAATTAGTAGTGAAAAATCTAGAAATTGTGTCCACTAAAAGCTCAATATGAATAATATAAAATGAACATTTTCGAAACTTTTGAAGAGCCCGTTCCAAGCGCTCTTTATTTGAAAGGATGCCAGACGTATTGCTCATAACAATCCCAACTGCAACGAGCGCGGGAACTCATGTGAGATGGACGAAATCTCAGCAATATTTAGCCAACACGAATTTACCTGTGATATTATTTTCAAGCGCCGAGAATCTACATGTTCGTATGAATCATTTATGATAATCATATTTGAACTCAATTGATAATAAAAGTAATTGTATAATGTCGAAGATTCATGATGATTACTCTTGACAGGTCATGAAAGATATCGGTAAATTCGTGATGTATCGAGATTTGAAGGAATGCTCGGCTGTGGTGTACTTCGACAAGTCGCGTACCTTAGTGAGTTTTTTATATATAATTTAAAACCATTACATGCTATGTGATCGTCATAATATTAATTAAAATCCTTGCCCCCAGAGTGGTTTCGTTGGCTTGGACTATTATCTCAACGAACTCCCGTGCGATTTTAATGAACTAGGGCAGTATTTAAGAGTTGTCGAGCAACCATACGTGCTATTCGTTGGGGGCGGACCGGGTCATATCAATCCACTTTTTGGTAATTCGCCTGGAGTATCACAGTATATATCAAATGACAATCCCGAGCCTCCCAGTAAGCGTAAACGTGTTGAGCACAATTGTAAGTCGGCAAATATGAATATCTGTAAGAACTTGGTGTTTGATTTCGGTTGAATGTTTCCAGCAATTGGTAAAAGAGGGTATAGGAATGCGAGTAACATGACAACCCGAAAACGCAGGGCACCCAAAATTGGAACAGTATATTATCTCGAAATTCTAATTCTCATAACTCATGATGTAGCGGAGTATTAGTGAGAAAAATTCTCTTCTTGAATTGAGGTACTACTCATCTATTTGTGATTTGCTGCTATGATGGATATTTTCGGACTCCTTTTGCAATGGAACGAGGAATATCCTATCATCTAACCAGACGCATTCATTCCAAATGAAAATGTATTTTTCAGCAAAGACTTATATCCAGAGCCTATCAATTATGTTGAGTTGCTAATAAGGGATTATATCATTCATTTCAATGGGGTGGATATGCTGTTTCGAGAGCTATCAATGTTCACTCCACTGCACTTGAATATTGCCAAAATTGTTATTGAAGATGTGAGTAAATTTTATGACAGGGCGAAAGAAACCGCGGAAGACTGATATCAGCCGCGAGCTGTGCTTCACCGATGCCATGTCTGTGTTTTGGTGACCGCGCACAAGAGGATACATCCGATACATCCGTTAGATGGAATGAGGTATAGAGGAAGAGAAGTAAGATTGATCATCACATCAATTAATTTTATACCAATACAATGTAATATTGATGTAGTGTTCCCATTGTTCTATTGTGCAGGTTTGTTGGAATCGGAAATGTCGAAATCTAGTTCAGACCTGTGAAAAAAAATTGCAGAACGATTCTGGAAGATTCGTTTTGAGAAATACTTCGACTACAAGTCAAGAGTGATGATCTCTGTTCTATGATTTTATGTTCAGAGTAATTACCGCCACATTTCGAATGAAATATCAACCGATTTTAGATTTCTCTGTACATCACAATTTTATTACAAGCTGATTTCGCAGTTCTATTTGTAGATAGAATTAAAATTGATCTGTATCGAAAAAAAACGCATCGAAACAATATCCAATATGCCTTATTGAGATATTCATCCATATGGACGTGTGTCCCATTTTTCATATAAAACATTACTGGTGGTAATCTTTCATCAATGATAAAAAAACTCATTGAATCTTCAGCATGAAATGATCCTAACCGAATGAATACGTAAAACGATACAGCAACACGACAAAATCAATAGAACCCCCACAATACAAACAACACAATCCAAATTAAAATTTGCATGTTAGTACACGCAAAAATTTTTGATTTTAACAACATTCCTCCTCCTCTAATTCGTTTCAATTCTTTTTTCACGTATTGTATATTTTTTTTGCTCGGTTGAGGTTTCATTATTCGATATTAATTAAATTTTTTCTATTCAATTCCTTGGAATAGTTCGCGGTTCGTAGTTTTATTTTTTCATCTATTCATATTGAAGTTTGATGAATATCTTCAGGCCGCATCTGCATTCTTTTTCTATTGGAGACATATTTTATTCCATATAAATCGTAAAAGCCTCTACATTTGAACACGTACAGCCCTACTACGTTGGAAGAAAAAATAAATAAGATGTGAGGCATCCGGATTTTCGATAATTGTTCGATGAGCATGAATCTGTGCGGGGGCTTTAGAGTTGTTTTTTTTATGAATCCTTGAAAATAAGCGATGTTAATTGTGAAGCAGGTCTCTGCAACGTGTACATTGACGAAAAGACGATTTTCCTTGGCCGGAATTTTCGTCATCGTGTGGAATAACTATCAATTTCAATCTTTATAGAAACGTGTTTTACACATTTGTTCTTAACAAAGATAAAAAAAAAATCTCTTTGTGAAGAGTGTGATAGGAAAAGGAAACAGTGAAGATCACGATTGATGCAGCCGAATTTATAATGAATCGTGATGGATCTCCCTCGAGCATGATATTGACTTGATGAAGAAGGTTCTCAATATTTGAATGATGGATTTAGCTAAGCATCCCAGTTGGTAAAAGATGATTTCATATTCCATGCTACAGATGTTAATGAAATCTCTACGAATTGAGATTTATGTGTAGACCAATCAATATCCAATATAGACTCGCAGATGGATTATTGATATGGTCATCAATAGGAACGTGCTCAGGTGAACTATTCATGCAGTGATATCCTCGAAACATTTATTTCGACTCCCGTTTTTCTCACATAAACGTTGGAATCATCGGTTGGAAATTCGAAATTTTCCCTGCTGCTAATCAAAGCATTCAATCGAATCAAATCAAAATTATGATTTTTTTTCGATGGTTTAGGGTGCATGAATGAATAATTACATTCGCGAAATCCAATCTGTTCTTATGAATTCCGATTGGAAAGAAAACGAATGAATGAAGAAATATAAATATTGTGTTGATCGATTGGGTTTCAGAATTTTTTGAAGATACCGATAAAGTCATCTAAGATGACGAGATTGTCTTCATCGATACTCCGACTAAATTCTCGAATTTTCATCTATCTTTCATGGAGCAAATTTTACACTGAGATATTTTGAGTTCCTCATCGAAATATAGTATTGTTAAAACTAATAAGAATAGGAATTCATCTATAGGAAAATAATTCGAAAATTAGTTCGATTAATCGGCAAACTCCGCCACGTGTGCGTGTACGTCACTTCTTCCTTCAGTCGTCCCTGTACAACGCATGGAACACATTCAATCACGCCCCGACGCAGCTCTACGCAACTGTTGCACAGGAAACAGGTAAAAATACACACATATATATATTTAAAGTAGGGGTAGATTCTTATTCAGTTGACAAAAGACAGATCGATGTCACAAATACGAATCCGTTGACAAATTGTTGAGCAGTATGATGCGTTATTATCAAGATCGCGTTGCTGCGTGTGAGATGGTATTCATAGATATATCCAAGCGTGAGGGGAGGCAACGAAAAAAGGACAAAGGTGGGATAAAGAGCGAGAGAAATGGGAGTTATAGAAGTTCATCGATTTAAAAGAAAAAGGGATTGTCGTTCAGAAACTATCTTCATGTTTTTCTAAATGTCGGTAACACGATCTACTCAAACATGTTGCTTCTTTTGCCAACTATCAAACTCGACAGATACGTTCTCATATGTTGCAACATACATGGACAGAAACACACGTTTCAACTCAATATACTGAATGAAAAATTCATAGCATGCGACTTCAAGCAATATGAAAGAGTATTTGAACATGAAGAGATCATCGTGAATATGTCACTGCAAATATCCCCCAAAATTTGGAAGTTTTGAATTTGCAGTCCAATGATTTTCAGAAATCAGTTTCGATTTCCAAATTTTGAGTACGATATGCTCTTCGAATAATCTACGTGGTGAAAAACAGGTTACGAAAAAAAAATTGACAACGTCATCGTGCCGAACTTAAAAATCGTCATTTTCGAGAAAAAATTTGCAACGCCACATTTTTTTATTACAGAGAAAAAAATAATTCACATATCAATCATACATACAGTTTGTAAATGATTCATATCATGTTCGGTCAGATTAAAAAAAGAGATAATTTACCCTCATTCATTCATTATTCCTCCGGTGGATTAAAAAAATTAAAATATATATACAAGTTTGATAATTTCATATGACCCCAGAAATATTTCCACGTACACCAGTTGCACAGGCCCATCAACCACCTTCGTTCTCGAATACCCAGTTATGTTCGTGTATTTGCGCGCGGGCGCATTCTCCCATTCATCTTTCGTCTCTCTTTTACCACTTAAATTCGCGCGCGGCGGTGTATCATTATGGACTCGCGTGCGCTGCCCCCGGTCATTCTCATCTCTCCACTCCCATCAGTATAGACACTCATACTTGTATGGACGCACGCGCGTATACATATGAATACGTACATAGATATTATTATAGTATTCGTGTGAGCCAGTTTCGATACTTTTTATTTCATTTGTAGACGTCTACATGTATACACTTTTGATACATATCTTGTTACTTTTTATTTCATTTATAGAATAAAATGCAATTCCGGATCATTTTTCGATCATTACGTAACTGAGTAAAATTCATTTTACAATTTATCATTGAAGTACCAAGCAATTGTTGTTGAGTAAGTCCTCACGATCATCATCGAAAATCATTGCGTATTAACAGAATTGTAAATTTCTTGATTTTATTTCCGCTGATGAACAGTGGTGCCACAATGTGGCGTGTTTGAATATTCTATCCGGAAGAGCATCAGCGTTTGATTAAATTTTTATGTCGGAAAAATTTTAACTCGATAAAATTTGAGAATTTCATATTGGAAAAAATGTTCATGGAAATTTAAACTGCGATTCAAATTAATGAATAAGAAATACTTAAATTGTGCATTATCTAGTTATTTGAGGTAATGACGATGATCGGAAAAAGATAAATGGATTAATTGCGCAATTATTCATCATATATCAACTCAACTATTTAATCTTATATCAATTTCGAAGTATATTTAATTATAAACGAATCAATTCATCATTAACAAGAAGAATAACGTCACAGCCTCCATCAGATGAATGCAAAAATGAATGAAAGTTTGAGTGAAATAATACTGTGTTTCTCTCGGGTTTTTGATGTAAGACGGAAAATCAAACAGACAGTCCAATCGTGCGATCACTAATTGTTGCAGAAGATATTTGGATGTTCTTCTGAACATTCCATGCATGAGAAATCTCAGTGGAATCGATACTTGAAAAACTAAATTTGAATCTACACAGCAAACAATTTTCAAGGATAGAATTTATTATGGCTCATCCAGCATCGAATTATACTTTCATGAATCAATCATTCCAAGTGCAAATTGATAAAGCTCAATTTTTCGAACTCATGTACACAACAATTCATAACTATCTTCCCCCCGGATATGTCTCCCCGGATTTTCCTCGGCATCACATCAATTCTTGAATTTTCATTATTATTATAAAATTTGTATCGCCATACATCAATCAGTGCGAAATTCTCATAAATCTAAATGCATTCAAAAAAGTTCACTTCTATTCTTAATCTGTCGTGGGAGTTGAATTATTCATTCGACCATAATTTCATCCATTTAGAATTTTGATAGTTCACATTTCATCTAACTCAATGTCATACACATCAGAAGCTTTCCGTTTATATCACAAGTCAAAGAATTTCCTACGAAGCCATACAAGCAACATCAGACGAAAGTTACATGTAAATACACCATATAATATTACTTCGTCTTCGTTGTCTTGACGTTAAAATGGTCAAAGTGAGAAAAGAAAAAATAGGTTTTACTTGATGATGGCCGGAAGCCAAAGGAGACGGTGATATATGAATAACGGTGGGATGAATGGAGGGACATAAATAAAAACGTCAGAGAGTTGTGCAGAGTAAATGCTATAGTGTATATATAGATATATAAAGAGAGTATATAAAGAGGAAAAAGTGCGTCTTGAGGTGTGTAACAGGTTGAAACTTGGCCAGTGCAGTAAAAAAGAATGAGTTCGAAGTGAACGCGCGCGTCAGTCGCGTGGCAATCGTACATTGGCGCATGCGTTTCTCAAACACACTGCGATGCGCAACGAGAAAATTGGTGTGGAAGAAAAAATGAACAAAAGAGTGATGATACGTGAATATAAACACGCCATTGTAATACTTAAGCCGATATCTGATACATCAACAGCTGATCGATAATCATTCATTACTGTATACATTTCGGACGTTCAGTTAATCGAAAAACTTTCGTCGAAAACTTTTCCCTATCGAAATGTTTATGAGTGACCAACATCCATTTTCATTCTCATTAATTAATTTTTTTTTTCTTCATTGTGGCGTTCTCATTCCTTTTACATCGACCATTCGATCAATATTTCATCTCCTCTCTTCTCTTGAATGAGAATAACATGAAGGATCCCAATTCGAAAACCGTCGCGTTCGAATTTTCATATATCTGTCGTTTATACAAAAAATGAAATGTTCAAAATGTCCAAATAAGAAATAAAATAATTCCACTGCTTTATTTTGAATAGTGCTGAAGATTGGCGTAAATTTTACATCGAAATTCAAAAATTTCATGTATAACGTAATTATAAAAGCAATAATGAAAGGAACGAAATTGGATGGCACAATAAAATGAATAAACGATGCAAAAAGTGCGGCATATCGTATGTAACCTTCATGTATTTACAACGGTACTGAGAGTACTACGGCAATCATATTCGTATTTGCAGTACACACACATACACATTCATGCATATACATATAATATATATGTGTAACATAAACGTGCAACAGCCATATTGGAAGTGAAATCGCACGTGCGACAAGTCCAAAACGAGAGATATTGCACCCTCCCTTTGCTCTTCATGAAAGATGTGAGACCATACGTACACATGTACACAGTCCTTTTTCACGATATGGTAATGGATATATTTGAAATTAAAAACACGTCGGGTTTAATTTGGCTCGCGGAGAAAACGGGGCCGGTAATTACACGCTATATATTGCCAACAGAATCTTCTCCCTAAATTACATACACGCACATAAATATATCACTATATGTATATATGTTGTGTATGTATAAACTGATGAATTTTGATGAAAGAAAATGTTGATGAATTGCGTTGAATTTATTACTCCGATGATTATAATAATAGTCTGAAAATAAAAAAAATGTTAACAGAACGATTAAGTGAATAACTTTATAATCATTTTTATTCTGCAGTTAAATTCCTTTTTTTTTTCGTTGATCTGTTGTCATTATCATTGATTTCATTTGAATCTGAAATGATTCTACTGATGATGTTGAAAATCAATGTGTGGAATGAAGTATACGGGAAATCATAGTGGACGAGAAAAATTGGGCCAAGTAATTTATGAGGAAGCACAATTGATGGCAATTGTATACGCATACAAGCATTCCATGCCACATCATGGACAGGGATATTTGGGTGAAGGGCATAATGGTATAAAAGAAGATTCGAACACGCGGTTTTGGAGCACCACAGAAATTTCATTCGTGTTATTTTCTTTTTCTTGTTTCTTGTTTTTTTTTTGTTCTCCTTTGATAGAATACATCAAGCCAAAATACAACGGTGTGTGTACGTGAATGTTTTGCACGGGTGCTCGCGCGGGTTTCGCGAGAGAAGGTTGAGGGTTTGACGGTCCGTAGGTAGACGAACCTCTCGTTACTGCGCGCAGTCGGGTCCATTGTTTACTGGTTGAGCGAACGACGCGCGACCAGGCGCAGTTTCGACGTATTTTCTTTCATTTTTTCTATCCTTTTATAGTGTATGAATGAGACGAATGGAAACGAGTGGAGGTATCAGAGACATGTTACACTGTATATAAAAGCAGAAACTTTCATTGAAGTGCGAGGAGATAAACGGAGATTGAAGAGTGATGGGAAGAGAAATAAGAAGACAAAGGCGCGAATGCGAGTGGAAGAATTGAAGATATATTCGGAATGGGGTGAGAAAGAAGGATGGATGAGAATCTGAAAAAAAAACTGGAAAGACGATGGCAGTTGCTCTTGGCTTGAGCGCACACAATCAAGAACGAATGTTTCGTACACACGAAAACGATGAGGTTTGTAGGTCCGTGGGCCACGGGGCCAGTGGGGACCTCTCTTCCCTCACCCAACGCATTTATACATGAGTATGTATGGATGTTAAGTGTACAGTAGTGTACAAGTGGGCTCATGAGTCTCTGAACGAATCTCGTTTTTAATTTGAAACTGGTCCACATTTGGTTGGCGATATACCCATGTTTTCATTTCCACTTGATGCATTGGGCAGTTGGGGAAATGACTTTCAAAAAGGAGAAGAGAAATACAGAATATGTAAGGGTTAATACATTGGACGATTCCAATTTGGTGTTTATGTTCTTGTGATCATCAGAATAGAGAGGAAAAATTCGATTGTGATGATGCAATGAAATTTCGATCACAGAAATTTATTGAATTTTCGAAAAGATTTCATTCAAGTTGCGATTTTTGAGAAGGAATTTGCATAGAGTTCTCAGAAATTTCAGCTGTGAAGATTGGAATCCAAATTATTCTCTTCTGTTTGTACTCTGAAATGTTTACTATCAATCAAACTCATTTGATACACATTCGAGTTTCTCCAATGACCAATCGATAAAAATATATTCCAATGTAAGGATAGATACTCTTCTACATTTTACAAGAGAACTGACATCGAATAAATGCTCTGCATACAAATCGGATTGAATAACTACTCTTCCCATTCTATTCCTCTTCGAAATTTGCGTATTTCTAAACATATCAGAGGTTTAGAGGCGTTCTCGACTAATGAGGCATTGAAACCCATGAATTCATTCATTCAAAATTGTAGGGCAGACTTTGGTACACAAAAAACGATGATATAGATATGAATTTTGCATATCCAACGGATAGTCTCGAGCTACTGCACTCGTCTCTGAATTTTTTAATCATTCCCTTCTCCAATCAAAATAAGAATATCCACAATAAATTTACCATCGCCATATTTCTAATATTTCAAATGCGTTCAAAGAAGGATCAATGAAGGGAATTCCATAAAAAAAAAACAATTCTTCTTTCGCATTCAAACCCCTTCTCTGAAATAAATATAACGTCTTCCAGTTGCAGTCACTATATAATAAGGATAATTAATCAATAAATTCTCTCTTGGCTTCATTAAGCCGCTTTGGTGCATCCACTAAACTCTTTCCAACTTTTATATTCAACAAACGAGAGTTAACTACCGCATTGAACGCGCGCGCACACAGTAAAATAAGATATCTACAAGTTTTACGATAAAGATACCTGACTGCCATTTACGTTTATAACGCCCGGAATTAATGCAAAACGTTTGGACCCGCGATAAGGGAGTCCCTTCTGATTATCTATCCCAAAGGAAGAGGGATGCACGCGAGTGGCCAATAAAAAATCACCACAGACCACCGTGAGCTCTCTCCTATACATATAAATGCATATACCCTTTTCACAACTATATATACATATATGTATAGCATCGAATTCTTCCTCACCGCTCATATTAATAATTGCACTGCTGAAACCCGTCCGATGTATATTCGGGTTTAGCGTTCAGAAGCCCAAAACAGAAAGAAACGATCACGAGATGTACGACCGCAAGCGACTGCATCATGAGAACAAGAAGAAGGAGAAAAAGGAGAACGAGAAGAAGAAGAAGAAGCCAAGTACACCTCGCTCACGTAATTGCAGGTGGACCTGCCGCATCATGCGTTGGTGCATGATCACTTCACGAGGATCTACGGGCCGCATATCCAGTCGATGCATTTCTCTTTTTGTTATATTGTCACTTTTTATTTTATTTCTTCATTTCAACCTTTTTTTCTTCTTCCGTCTCTTTTTTTTTCATTCTACTGATTCTTTTATATTTTTTCTCATGCTTTCCTATTCCTTTCTTCGGGTTATTCATTTTTTTTCTACTCTACTCTCCACTCGCGTGGCGTGCGTCTTGGCGATTTAGACACGCGCACGTGCGTCAGCTTCCAGCTATATAATGTATCATCTCCGCATCACTCACATATGTATTTATATCTGTATGCGCATGGTAGAAACATACCTCGTTATTTGGGCACGGTGAAACACTGATCTTCTATGTATTTAATAGATGTGTATCGATGATAAATTTTTATACGAGAAGGATGAGTTTGTATTTGTCTTTGAATCACAAGTGGAGATGTATTTCACAAAATTTCGTTTTACCATATTTTCCATTCTGTGAATCTTTGGTTGGTGGTAGCAGATACTGACTGTATTTGAAAATAGTTATGATGGATGTGTGGTTGATTGGGCAATTATCAAGTGTCATTGTTGCATTCCTACTCTATGGTGAACAAATTTGACTCGATGATATCTGCAAGTATTCAATTAACATTTCAGTAAAAATTATTACGGAGGTAGAAGAAATTTCTAGTATTATCTCTGTTTTATTTGGCGCACAACTGAATGCTCTTTGACTATTTTTCATTGAAATGCAATGAACGGCCTGGCGTTTACACAGCAATCTGCTACTCTTTTTCTGAAATCTTTCTAACTGAACTCAAGTTTTTTTCTTTTTTTTATCACTATCGATCTGAAGTATGTCACATACTGATTACGTTATTATTGGTTATTATTGATATTGAACTTGGGTTTATTTTCTCTCAACGTAATTACTTCTTGCAAGCTTTATATAAGCTTTACTTCTTTTTTATCATACTCAGAACCAAGATTCTTGGTTAATGTTTCCGAGTGTTGTTTTCGATTCAGTGTCACACCAGTTGAGATCGATCTAACATGTCAAAATTTATATGGACCATTTTTGTGTTGTGTTTATTCTACACTTGTAAGATGCTTTTCTCTTCATTCTTTGTTCATAAAAATAAATCAGTACTCCAATGTATTTTTTACTACCCCTTGAATTTATCGTTTGAAATGGGAATAGAATGGATTAATCCTCAACAATGTATATAAAATTGCATTTTCGTTTCAGTATTTCAGTTTGTATTCATAATTCTCAGTAGTTTTGTTAATATAATGTGCCATGTCAAGTAAATTCTTTCACATAGTTAGTAATGACCGTGGAATGCGTCAGTTACGTAAGTATTAATATTTGATTCTGGCCCCCTAACAGCACAGATGCAGATTCTCAGTTCTACTGCTTATTCGACTCGATACTGCAAAAGTGTGGAAAATCCCGGGAGCCCACATGCGATCATCAATTCGAAAGGTTTCCCAAAATTGATGAAGTGAGTTTTTTTCATATTTCCCATTATGACAATAATGTTGGTATAGGTATTTTTCTCACCGAATGATATTTGAATATGAAAGTATCATAATTAATTGTAATGAACATTGCAGGTCTGTGTTCATGAATGTCGTTGTCGACGAGGATTGTTCAGAAATGAAGAAACTAGAAATTGCGTTGATATCGATGGCTGTCCAAGGATACCATGCTGATCAGATGGAAAATGCATCAGCCAAGCTTCGACGTCAGCGTAATCGTGATATTGTTATTATTTCGAGAATTCAATGATAAATTGATCCTGCACTGTTAGAAAAATTAAGTTGTTCATGATTATTTTCATTTAATTCCAAGACATGAGGACATGTGTATATGACAGTTTGATTCTGCATTTTGATGTGAGTAGGAACATGTTGAAACAAATTCGGGTAATGTTCTCCAGCCAACTTCTATACTATGTTCATTCAGAGAAAGAAATACAAATCGACAAATTTCGGATGCAGACAGAAGATTGGGAAATCATATTCAAATCTGAGAAAAGAAACATTCGGGCTTTTATTCGAATTTGGTAAAAATCAATGTCAGAATATAGTTCTCCTGCATGTTGTCTGTTTTCGTTGAGTTAAACCAATTGGTTTTCAATATTATATTCAATATTATATGGGTTGTGATCATACTTTCCCCATTATATTTGTTCGATGCATGTGACTTTTTCGAATACTCATATCGAGGAGGGAAAGAGTTGCAAGACATTGACATAAACATTTACGATTCATCATAAGTCGTGTCATTCATCATAGTATCGCTTCATTAACAATATATTGGTGTTCAAAATGTATATTCACATTCTATTTCTCTTGCCTATGATCTCTAATTCTAACATTACTTTTGAAATATGTCTGCACATTCGAAAAGTGTTGTGATATCAATGAAGGTTAATTGAAATTGGTGCAACGTTCTGGATCAAAATTGCCTGCATTGCAAATCAGAAGTTCTCCGAAGAATACGTCATTCATAAATGACGGAGGATTAAAATCCGCATTACCTCCATAATAATGATACGAATGGAAGGATATTCTGTCATTGCATCGCAAATATGTTTGCTAATGAATTCGGCGGTTATCTTAATTGATGGGCTGAACGCATTGGACTGGTCATCGGGCGAACATGAAGTTGTCTTTATCGTTTTTTGATTATCTAATTTTTATCTATGTCCATGGTATATGAAAAGCCAAATCAGAGCTATGATAGCAGATAAAAATCATCGATCATTGCAGCGAAAAATACCGCATGACATACTCATTCCTAGAAATTTGCATATATCAATATAGGTGGTGTTGTAAGTGTAATTCCGTGCACATGTCCGATAGTTGTTTATTGGAAAAATAACATTGATGACTGAGTCGAATCTTACTTGTCTTTTGGTATTCAACTTGAATTTATTCACACTGAACATAACTGCTCTCGAATTATCCTTATAATCACAATTATCGACTCATGAGATTTTATAATGATTGTTATAATAAATTAATTCCAAATGAATCGCAATTACAAATGAAATTGAAGAGGGAAACAATTTATTTCGGTGATTAAAACGTTAAATGAGCATAATTATCTTCAATATATAAACAAAAAATTTTCAAGTGTGATCATCAATTCAACATTGAACTAGTAAGAAAACTTTCAGCATGTGGAAATTTGTATTTGGAATTTTTGTGCTCTGTTCACTTTGCGTTTGTGAGTTCTTTTTTGTTTATTATTCCATCATGGAATGAGTTAGTACTTAAGTACATATTCAATCAGAGGAATAAAATAGAACGATTGTCCTTCGAGATGATTGGAACATTTTTATTTCCAAACAGAAAAATGTTTTTTATTCATTCACAATCTATCATGTGTACAAGTATTAATATTCAATTTCATTTTCATCATCGACTTGTAGATGCAAATTCACAATTCCTTTGCCAATTCGACTCGAGAGTGGAGCTCTGTGGAAGATTGCGTGAACCTACATGCTCGTATCCAGTGGAAAAGAAGATAAAAATTGATAGTGTCAGTACTTTATCTTTTCATCTAGAAATAATCATTACACAAATATTAGTTCTTACACATAATTCTATCAACGTAAACTCATTGTGCATATTTTTTATGCACATTGCAGTCTTGCGTTTATGAATGCCGCTGCTGGAAAGGATTAGTTAGGAATGAAAAAACAGGACAATGTGTTGACATCAATAACTGTCCAAGAGTCGCATGTTGAAAGAGCGACCATCGGCAGGATTTCGGTGACAGTTCGATTGCAAAACAATTTTTGATTGTTCAAAAATGGGATGAATGGAAGAAAACTAAAAATGAAGCTTCAAAATTTAAGTCATGGAATGAATCGAAAACTCGAACTCAAGAGGGGATGGAGATTACCGATATCATTCAACATGACATGTGAAATTTTCAAATCAATCACAAAATTTTTCAAACAGTACGACAATAACATCCACAATGACTTTGCTCGTTAATATTTAAGAATTGTTAATGAGTTATTCCTGTGCATTAAAACAATTACATGTCAATAAAATTCCTTCATAGAAACCAGAAAAATCATCGATTTTTTTCTCTTAGACGTTAATTGATTAGTAACCATCACAGTAAACTCAATCAGTCGTCCTCTAAAATCCGAATCATTCAAACATCCTACGGCATTTGATCAAACTTACTTTTGGTCAAAACCTGGATATCAAGCACAATCATCATCCAATTTCTGTGACATTTGGAAAAATCGTGAGAACCGAAATCCAGAATAAATAATAGTCAAGTGCTCGAGAAGTAGCATGAATTTGTCTCACCCCTCAATTGAGGAAAATGTTTGTTCCTCCAATCGATGATATTATTTCCTATCTATTGCAACGGATTTCGGGCTAATCCTCGGAGTAAGGAGAATCGTTGCCGTTATTCAATACGCATGTATACATATATATCGATAGATACATAATACAGCATTGAGAATGAAAGCAGATTGGCCGTCGAGATGATTTGGGTTCGAGGGGGCATATCGAGTTTATACATGTCGGGTCCTAGGAAAATATTATCGCAAGCCCGAGGGTTTCATGTACTCCACCCATATATTCTCATGAACTTTCCATGTACATGTAATATATAACAACAGGAGCAGAAAAATCATCAGAACAAGAAGAAGAACTCCAAGAGGAAAGGAAAGAAGTAGAGAAATACGAAGTAACTCCATGCGCAACACAAGACTTGAAATGTTTATTTAAGGGAAAATGTTGGACACAAGTTTATGGTGTGGTTGACTCGATTCGTCTACGACATCACTGCCCTCACTCTACCCATCCTCGTCTTTTATCCCACCTTCCCCACCTCCCAATTCTTTCTCTGTATATATACATAAATAGCGATGCAGTCCCGTCTATAACTTTGGCTCGTTTGTGTGCCATTCTTTCCCTCCATTCATAAGACTCGCGACGTTTTTTCTCTCTGACAATATTCCCTTCATCCCCGACGGGGTCTCACGCCTCGGCATTGACCGCAACACCATTCACAGCTTCAATTCTCTTCCTTCGACACAGTCATTGTTATAACGCATTGGAGACGACGAGGAAAAGAAAAAAAAATGACCGGAGGAAAAAAATCGATGCGTCTATATGCACACGCGTTCTCTCTCTCTCTCCCATCGTTTCCTATTCTATCGACAAATGAATATATATAGATTTCATATGTAGTAGGTATATCCCTCGATACGCAGAATCAACAGCGCGGATTCCTGTGGTTTAGAATCAATAGAACGCAGCATTAGCACGGGGATCTATGACATATTCATGAGGACAAAGATGAATATTTTTCTTTACCTTTTATACGTCTTCTATGTATATATTTTTTTTTCTCCCGTCTATTGGTTTGGTATATTGACGTGTGTAGGTTTCCACCCTCTGATGCCACTTGCAAAATCACGCCCTTCTCTATTTTCCCTCTTTTTTCCTTTTGCATTCTTCTTTCTCGGATTATTATTACTATTTTCGTTATTCTTTTCATATTCTCATAGTGGTCAGTGTGGAATATAATGAATTACAATGGAGACGATTTACCATCGATATGAATGACCCGTGCTACCAATTTCTATATGTTATATATTTGTACATTTATGTATATTTGGTGACACGCTCACGCCTGCCTGCATTGATCGTCGACATGATGTTCATTTTGGTAGACATTACTTCGATAGAGGAATTTTTGGGATTTCTGAAAGTTTTACTAAATGTGTGCGAGTGAATTTTCCTTCTGCACATTTATGCTGCAGATATCAATATGTTCAGGTAGGAGAAGTTAACGGAAGGATTAACACTGGAGTAATCTCAGTCCCTGAAACAGTCGCGCTATTGAAAGTCTTTGAAACTAGTCTCGAAAGATGGTTGATTAAAACTTCTTCAAAAGACGATGGATATCGAGATTAATAATTGGCGGAACATTGAGTTTCTATGAGTTTAAATATGCTGAATCTATCTATTTTTAATTGTAGTCAGAGTAAATGAAATGAATTTTCAGCTGCCATAACAAAAAAAAAATTTCTGCTCGGAGGGCAAAAGGGGATATTGATCTGAGAAGTGAGATTGAAATAAATTTTCATGATGAAATGAAATTAAACGAATAAAAAAATTTTTGAGAATGATTCGAGTGGGAAAATTTTTTTTCATATGATAACTAGATGCAAAGCGGTGAAGAACTTTTTGTTAAATTGGTGAAAGAAGTGGTTCGGTGAAAGAACAGAAATCGCAACATCGAAGTACACAGATATGAATGCACCTCATGAGATTCCAAAACGCTGCGGAATTCAAGCGGAAGTTGTATGTGGAACGTTTGACCTTCCTGCCACAGCATCCATGTTGAATATGAATCAGAATAATAGTGTTTACTGTTGTCGAAATGCAAAGTTACACCTCAAGTAGTTGAACAAAGTAATGATGACAGAATAAACTCATACCTGGTCATCTTTCCTTTAAAGATTCAACAAAAAACCAATGAATATGCAGAACAAGCTGCTGACTACGCCAGTTTCATTCATACCAGGGAATACCTGTTGTACAAAAATTTTTCAAATGAGATTGGTATCATCAATTGTATTCTATTAAAACACTAGTTCTATGATGATTGACAAGATCATGTTTTGATCATCAATCGTATTTTGCAAGTAGTAATGTCGCAGCCTAGCTTGATGGTGTACACGAACTAACCAGAAAAATGTGCACAGAGGGCATATATGTCAAAGTTATGCACAGATTGCATTTAGGGACAAAACTATAGTTTTCATCACTGCTATATCTACCAAAATTCAGAGATCATTTCATAATATAACTCGAAGGATCAGTATATTTCACAGTTATGATGTGAATATACGGTTGGAGTTGCGCCCCTCAAGGAAAGAAAGATGACCAAATGATAGTTCAGCAAGGCGTTTTGGATATCAGTATCAGTGTTATATTGGGTAATGAACAGAAAAACTGGCAGATCATTTATTGATCTTTCCGAATGGTCGCTCACAACTCAAAACTAGACACAAATTTTCAGATAATTTAACTCTTTTTCCATTCGGATCAGATTTAAATCAAGTAAAATCAATACAAGAATACCAGTGCAAAACTGAGATTGTTTCAAAATAAAATTATCGTGCGGTGTGGTTGATCTGAATATTCAGTTTGTAATAATCGCTAACTTAACATTTCATCAACAACTCTCGGAATCTGACTGATCTCAGAATTCAACAACTTTCGCAGAGATTTTCAATTGAAAGGAAATATAATGCATACCGATTTTGACACCGTACATTCCACCTGATGCGAAAGAATATTCAGTATATGACAAACGATTGGAATTGACACATTTTCATTATCGTTCTACTGAAGTAGCCTCACTGATATCATGACGCACTGCCGATCGTTTGTGCAGTAAGAGGCATCCAAATCATTCATGGAGTTTATTGATAATGTACGGTCCCAAACGTGTGATACACTGTGTTATGGAAACACTGCAATTGACATTTTTCGGAACTGTTGAAGAAAGCAGTCGTGAACTCGCAGATTTTTTCGCGTTTGGATGTATATGGGTTAATCATCGGATTGACAGTTGTAAGAGATTTTCTGAGTGTACTCTTTCCCCGCCAATACATCAAATGTCCCAAAGCGTAGTTTCAGTGAATTAACGTCATCAGGAACGAAACGGGTGAATACCATTTCCCCACCGCGATAAAGAACAGGTTCAATTACGAGGATCGTATCGTTGTCACAAAGACCCACTTGTACAATGTGAGCTTGAAATACATAAACAAAAATCGATGATAATCGTAGTCATTTCGAGTAAAATCAGTTTTTTCATGAACTTCTATCTATCTACTCACGAATTATATTCCCTTGGTCTCCTGTTACTAAACTATCCAATTGTGGGACTCCAACAATAGTCTCACTTATGAATAATCCAGTCATTTCCTTTTGAATCAGCACATCGGTCTCAGTTTTGTATTTTATTACGGACTGGAATCCATCCTGTGATATGTCTTTTACCTCTAACGTTCCACAGCTAATCATGGGTTCTTTCTTAGAAGTAACTGTTCGTAGTACATATAGCCAAAGACCCTCTAACTAAATGGAAAACATATTTACAATTTCAGACGTTCTGTAAAAAACCAACTTGACAGCATATACTCAATATGGAAAATATTCATTTTACCTTGTGAAAGTCATGATTGATAAATTGACAGTTTCGAGTTGCATTTGCGTTCAAATTCATGAATAATCGTGAGGCAGATCGCTGTTTAATCACAGCCGCATCACAGCTCACAGTAACATAGACAAAAATAGTGAAAAATATCAGCTTTTCAATCGCCATACTGTTGATGGTAGTTCAGAATTATACGTCTATGGTTCGAAGATCTTCAACACCACGTTTATTCTGATCGGTACGTACCAAACAGATGATAATTCAGCTAGCTAAAATTCTTCCGCTTTTATATGCCATTCCATATTTTGAACACCTCTCCACTATCAAACTAATCATGTTTAGTCCAATGAAATAGTTGTTGGAAGCTTGATTGTGAAGAAACAATTCGTGATGAAAATTGGGAGGCTATTGTTCATCTACCATTTCAGAACATAATTGTGATAAACATTATTATCTACAACGAAATATAATTTTGGTCACAGAGGAATAAAAAAAATTTCTCCATCAATTATCACCAGAAATGCAGGTCACATACGCTGTGATTAGATTCTGTCCACACGACTTATTCATTACAAATTGAAGTAACTGATAGCTCTTATTTTTTAAGAGTCGATAACCTACTCGTGATGGTGCGAAATCGAGTTACCTGATCAAACTGTTGCTGGTTTATTATCATGAATCTGATTTCGTTAGAGATAGTATCCTCAGAATATATTCAATCACCTCATGAACATTTTTCGTACAGTGTTGATCTCCCCATATACATTAAGAATGTCATGAATGTCTAGAAGGTAATGAATGTCAAATATTCATCCATTGGAGTCACGATACATTCGCTCGAGAATATCTAAATACTGGATATTTTATCGTTATGGTACATCAATGCAACATATCTGGAAATATTGCAGGATCATTTTCGACGTCCAGTTTGAATGTTGTTAAAAAAGCGGATTGGAGGAACTTTTACGGAAATACTGTCTTTTTCTAACAACAGATTCAAATCTTGGCTCTTGATTGCAGTCAGAATTTATCTGGGCCGTCAAATGAAAATGAAAAAAATATTTGTACCGTATTACGCAATTAAATCAAAGTCAATTTCCTCAACCAAAGTAATGCTCTGAAGAAATCTATGATGATCGTCAGCTAAAAATGCCTGGATGTTGCAATATGTGAAACAAAGAGAATCTAAAATAATTGGAGCAAATATCGTAGGAATAAACGCGCTAAGCATAGCATCATCAACGATCGCACTGTTGATACCTTTTACATATTGAAGTCATGGTACTGGATATAGTTCACTATTAACATGATGAAATTGCAACAGACTTGAGTTCATTACATTAATTATGTACAAATCAAATCAATTCATTGAATGTACGGAACTTTTGTAGGATCTCTTCAATATTATAATCTCCGAATCACCATTCCCAATCTTGCGGTCCTCAATGTTCCGAGCTGATCTCCTTCTTTCCATCACGAAAAGTGAAGTGTCTTTTGTATGACTATAAACAGTATTGCGGACTTCGTGTTTATCTTATCACACATTGATTGCCCCATCATGAAATACAATGGAATACGCACGATCGAGAAGTTATAGCTTTCTGACGAATATTATAGTGACAATCACACCCAATCGTGTTCATATGAATCCCATTACATGAATAATGAATGTTCGAGTAATATTGAGGAATGTTTCGATAAAGTTCTCGTTTTTTATTTCGAATATCAATATCCCATTGATCGCTTTGATATAATTTCTAAACAGTACAATTGAAAGAAACTTGCACCATCTTCTCCGTCCCTCTCTGCTCATCATACGTTCCGAAACGTAATTTCAGTGTTACAATGCTTTTGGGGATATCGCGTGTGAATACTAAACCTCCACCACGATAGTAGATGGACTCCATGAAAAATATGGTATCACTGTCACAAATACCTATTTGAACGAAGTAGGCTGTGAAAACGTAGATGAAGTTTTTGAAAATTCATGTTGATCGACCTGTGATGTGAACATTTAATAATTTTTATTTTGCACTTCACACTTACGCTGTCTCAATGTTGGATATTCAATAATAACATCGTTCAATTCTGGCACACCCACAATAGTTTCATTGATGAACAATCCAGTTATTGCAGTCCTTATTGTCACACCATCCTCCGTCAAGTATTGCAATTCAGACAAGAATCCTTCGCCTGTGATTGCATGAACGTTGAGAAATCCGCAACGTATTTTGGGTGCAAGTTGGGAAGTTACTGTGCGCAATATGTAATACCATTTACCTTCCAGCTGCAGTGCAAACTGTTTAACTACTTTGTTCCATAATGTTAGTGTAATACAGCTTGAAATTATCTTACCTTGTGAAAATCACGATTGATAAATTGACACCGCGATCTTTGGTCTGACCTCAGCTTCAAGAATACTTGTGAACTGGTTCGAAGTTTTGGTTTGACAAAACTCTTCTGTTTAGATTTGCATGAATCGATCATGGAAAGATTCACGAGAACGATGATCAATATGATTGCCTTGAACGACATTCTGCCAACAGTATATCGAGAGTTCCGTTTTTCTCTGTTTATCACGATGCTAGTGTGTTTCAAATTACAACTTGTTTCAGAAAGAAATTTTTTCACAGTTTCGAGGAGTATTGCCTGTATTCGGAAGCTTGCCTACTTCAAAATAGCAATTATTATCCGATATGATCGCTTGAACGAAATGAGGAGATTTTATTACGTTGACGACATTGTAAAATTGGGAATGACCTATGTGTGACAATTGATACCAACACTATCTGCTCAAATAAATGAGTAAATGTCATTGCTCGGTATATTTTTGTCCTTGGTAATTCCTCTCAGAAATAAGTCTCTTCTGAAGAGAGGATTGTGAATTGATCAGCATTTTAGGAAAATTTGAACGAAAAACTTATGCCGGAAAGTGGAAAAAATGATGGATTCGAGAGCACAGTTCAATCAGGTTTGCCATCGGTATGCGAAAAGTTTTCTCAATTGTAATGAATATTAATACTATTTAGATCGTTGTTTACAATGTGTTGAATGTTTTCATCGAAAAATATGGCCTTACAGCCAGTTGTGACAATAAACTACAATTTCCTCTCCATTTCTGTTATCAACACAAGGCAATTAATTGACACAACAACTAGTGATCAATATAATGAGTTTAGTTATGAAATCGTTTTCTTATTTCGAGTGATGTGACCTGTCTCACATCAAATCAAATAATTACTGATACTGATACACCAAAATCTGTCGAAGTTCCCAATAACTTGGAAAACGATTCTATCCTATGGCTATCTATTGATGAACATCAACTCTGTTGCCCCTCCCGTCCAATTCGAGAAGCCACAATCACTTGAAGTGAAGCGCGGTCCAATGAGCGATGTTATTGATCCATAGCAAAAATCTGTTCTGTTGTCAAAGTCAACGTAGATTAAATGAAACTCTCGATAGAAAATATTTGGGCCAGAAATCTTATGTGATTGTCGTAAATACACGGAGAGAAGAGTCTCTCAAAAATTACCCTCAAAATGATGGTAACTTGGGGACATCGTGTCATTTTAGGACAATTTACGAAACCTCCTGTCATTTTCCAATATCTTTCAAAACAAAATCTATAATGTTTTGAAGTCAATTTTACCATAATTGAGGGTGAAATTTGGTGGACAAAAAAAATATTATGAAATTAGTAGATTTTTTCCTTTTTCAAATGGAAAAATTGGGAGGTATCTAGAACAATGTACTATATGAAGGATACATTTTACTATGATCATTGATTTTATTACGGAAAATAGAAGCACAAATCACAATGTCTGACAGTGAAATTTTACCATACAGCACGGTAAATGATCAGTTAATATCGGCGATCATTGTTCATTATCGACTGTGTAGCGGTGTCATGCAGTTTGGTGAAAAACAAAGCTACGAATCAGTGTATCCGTATGCATCACAGCGTTTCCACGTAATAACTCATGTTTCAGGTAATTTAATGAGGTATTAAGCGTATGAGTTTCATATTGAATCATAGTTTCATCATAATGAATGATTTCAGAATCATTTTTGCCATCCAATTGATCATCTGTATGTCTTTGTTGAAGCCCGTGATTACTGCGCCGTGCATTTCTCATACTTCTTTGTCTCCACGTTTTTTTTTTCACTCGCACACTTACAAAAATTTAGTATGTACATGTTCAATTTTCATTAGTTGCTTTTAATGAATTCCCGTGTCACCGATAATATTGACTTGAGTGCCACGATATCCCCAGATTACTTTACAACCCCTTTTTCCAGTCGTTAAAATCAACACACACTTTCCGATCACCGACTACAATTGATGAACAGAACGCATCGCCACAAGATTGTTAATAACTATGTGAGTCGATTAATGGGCGTGTGTGTTTATATGTTATTTCATTTCATTTTTTCCTGCACTGATATTTGGAGCCACGTCATGTATATTTAGGCAGACATTAGAGAGGCCGTTCTCTCGATGCACACTGCTTGCTTATTAACGCCGTCTACAGCTTATACAGCATCTTTTTTTCTCATCTTAATTCCCGTTCCTTCGGTAGTTCGAAAAAAAGGAAGGAAAACAAAAAAATGTTCTATTCCGTTGTTTCCACAAGAGATATTTAAACGATTCCTGATCGACTACTTCCGGAAATGGTTAAACATCATCGGAAAATACACGTGTCTAAAAAATTGGAAAAACTAAATACAGAGAAATATTATATATTCGATGTAGTTCAAATCATCAAATAGAGCTCGGTTATTTAATGAGGCTCTGACAAATATTTGTAGTCACTTCCTGCCACTTAAATCTTCATCTTTCATTTCTAATCCGTACGTGATGGAGAAACTATGGAGAACACACATCCTTCGCCTAGAAAGCAATCATGTTGATCCTGGATCGACTTTATAGGGATGATGGGGAAAAAACCCATTCAGGAAGGAAGAAAAAAAGGGATAGCAGAGTAATAGACAGATTTCTTGCTTCACTCGATAACTCCCCACTCGTCCCTTACATTAATACATCCAAGTAGGCTCATCATTGATTTTTTTCTATCCACTCTCCATTTTATATCAATGTCCATTCACTCGGGACCGAAAACCACCAGGTGGTCTTGATTCATTCTACATTTGCGTGATTTGATCCGTCTGAATAATCACGCTGCTAAATCTAACATCAGTGGTGTTGATTAACACCTGTTATATATTTTAATTAGATTTCATACACATAAGGCGACTGTGTCACGAAAATGAAATCCACCGGATGTTTATTATTTCTCGTTCGTCCCGTTTCAGAGAAACAAAATCTTTCGGATGTGTACAGTTATTTTGATTTTTCTTTTCCTTCACCCAAAAATTCAGCAATCCATTCAAGAAAAAAAATGTATTCGAGAGCGATTGAAAAAATTTCAGAATGGACACTCATCACATCAAACAATGGATACATTCAAGGGAAAACTTCTTTTATTTTTTTCCCATTGTTTTGCGTGTCCGGTCCATTCACAAACTCACGAATATTTCCGGGAATGAATGTAACCTCAATGCAGTTCGCCTGGTTCACATATTTGAGTTGTGTTGTGACGGAAATAATAAAAGAAATGGAGAAAAAAGACGACTTTTGTGAGACAAAAACAAATCATCAATGGGATGTGTTTGGTAATTCACATTCTTACCGTATGTTCCTTCCCTAACTGTATACGTTCGTGTGTGGTGTAAAAATACATGAATACTTATATTTAGCAGTAGCAAAAGAGTATCTAACGAGAGCAGGTAAGTCCGTGACTGAAGAGATGGAGAGAGATGGGTTTTCCTTTTTCTCACTGCGGGTAACAAAGCCAACAAGTCATAGTTCTGTGTTGCTTCTGCATCAACAGTGGTACGGACGTCTTACGAAGAAATGTAGCCAAGAGTTTACAGTGGTTGTGGTGGTGCGAGAGAGGTGAAAAGAGAAGGACGAGTAATTGAAGTTAAACGAGATAGCTCGCCATTCACCAAGCTCCCAAGTCCTCACAATGAAGCTCCTCTTCGTTGAGTCCAATGTGCCCCGGGCGACAGACAATAGCACTGCTGGAGTCGTTACTGTTATGTTGCGCGTCAAGGAATATATATGTATCCATGTATATATACGTTTCCATACGTAGTCTCGTTTTACGAGAATAAAAAGGAAGACTGAGATAAATATGGAAGTTCACAGTGAGGACTAACAATTGTTTTGCGTAAGGTCTCCTCATCTCTTTTCATTTCTTGAGGGTTACGGTCATTTTCGCATGAATTATATATTATATATTTTTCACAATTACATCATTGTATGGTATTTCGGTGTAATTTTACACGTAGCCGATAGTACAATAGTGTAAGTATGCAAGCTTATACCAGGTCCAAGTCCACACCAGGGTGCATGTAAAGTATATTGAGGGCCTCACACTCGTTCGAAAATCCTCGAAAGAATCGATTTGTCTTGTGGATTTGTGCAATACAGGGGCGATATTATGTCTATTCGAACATATCTCATGTTTGAGGTTTTTTCAGGGCGAAATAAAATACTCATCATTTTTTTTTTTCATGGTTTCATTTCAGTGTTAAAATTCAAAATTACATTTTTCATTCAAATGAATTTGGAATCAGACTATTAAGAAGTGTGAGAGATGATAGATGGGGAGAAATTCGATTGAATGGTGGATCTTGATATTAGCTTCAATGTGGCTTATCTTGAAAATATTGATGATTTTGTTTTTGGATGATATTTCATTGATTTCTGCTGGAAGTGGCCTTCTACATCACGACATTTGTTACTTGGATTCAAGGACAATAATGAGGGAGTTTCTGTATGATATAGATCTGTGTGACTACAACTAAAGAAGCACCGGTCATTCATTTCTTGAAGAACCTTATTCTGTTTCGGAGTGTTTCAAACTTCAATTCAAATCTTCTGAAAATAGCGGGAGAGGAAAGCGTTTTTTAGAGTAAGTGTATTTCTAAGAATATCACAGTATGTTAGAACAGATTTGGTTCAAGTGAAACCCCTGCAAGATTCTCGGGTTTATTATTTAATCATGAGCTTCATCACACCTGAAAATTTTGAGAATGGGCAATTGTGTGTTTTTATTCTTCAAAAGAGCGGTCCAATTTTCTCAACCTCTCAGCATGATTACATCATATTTGAACATATTTAATTCAAGTATCGCCATAAAATTTTTCAATGTCACTTTATCTCTGTTTCCCAATTTACACAAAATGGTTGGAGTTTTCCATGATGGCAGAAATTATATTCATAAATCCTTGCAAGAATTATTCATCCCTCCCCCCGGTTGATACTCCGGATTAGGCACCAGAACAAAAGAAGTATTACCTTCCGTTAAAATTTGTTAATACACTGATAAAATCTTTGTCAATCAGTCGGACCCAAAGTCATTTTCGTTTGGAGAGATGAATGTCACTAAAAGAGACACTTTCATATACAGATCAAACATTATCCGATGAGGTCAAGCAGTAAAGCTGCCAAGCAACTACCGATAATTTTAAGCCAACTAAAATTTGAAAACTTTTCGAGCACAAGTTGTTGCTATGAGTACATCATGAATAGACACTTGTACACTGATAGAATAAATAACTAGATTCAAGCAAACTTTTTTCTTCAAAATTCCATTCTTGTTTCAAACTATCCAATTTTCTTTATTCAAAAATTATTCTTCTCTTCAGCGAAGCACTCAATTGTTTTCAATCAAAATGGACATTTATTTCGCCCAAGAATTTCTTTCTCTTGGATTTCTTT
>JABMBR010001687.1:0-30460 GCA_018881525.1 Meteorus sp. PSUC_FEM 10030008
CCCCCCCCCCATGCACGAAGAATAATGAAGGAAGAAAAAAAATAAACAAAAGAAAACAAATCATGACGAATAAATTATTATTACTCACCGAGTGACGTTAACTTTTTTTTCCCCCAAGAGTTGGATTATATTACTTGTTGTGTTTGGATGACTTGAGAAAATTCCCAGAATGTTCCAGCGGTTAAAATTGCACCGCGATGTTGTGCAAACGACGAAACGAAGAAAAAGAAACACGAAAAATTTATTTTGCTTCGGTATCACAAAAATCTTCTGTACAATCGTGACATACCACTCCGTTTTTTTTTCTTGCTCTTTCCCTCGTTTACTTCTTTAACATATAGGTTAGCGTGACCTCTTTTTGTTCTTTCTTTTTCAACGTCAAAAGAAAATATAGATAAACATGAATTATTCCGGTAAATATATTCATCAAATATAAAATCTAGAATGATGTGCATATGCTGACATCATTGACACACATTGTTATTAATTTGAACAGATATTTTATATAAATATTACACGAGGAAACGCAAAAGGAATTAACAACACGAAATTGTCACACAACGCGCCACCCTAATCCATTCACAATGTGCGATACGTGCACGATTTCCTGTGTGAATATATCATGGATAATAATAGTCGTGATGGAAAAAAAAAAAAAAAGAAAAATAATAGAGAATTTAGATCCAATTAGCCAATGGGTAAATCATCGGAATATTTTATTACATCCGTATATTTATGTGTGTTTAATTATTTATCGTGATAAGAATAGTAAAAGACGAAGGAGTTTGATATATAGTTTAATAAAAGAGAAGAGTATTGAGAGCATGCGGCCAACGACCGTACACGGACGAAAGCACCGCACTAACTGTGGTACTCGCCGACTTTACACCAACCACTCTCCGAACGATAAACAAACCTCTTTGCCCTTGTCCCGCTGCTCTTCCCACCGAACCTACAATTCTCCCTCTCTTAGTCGTTTGCCCCTCAGATGGCGCTGCCGATACATCTATCAGCATTCAGCCGTTATTTTCTCTATATTCAAATGCAGTTTCAATTTGTTTTCTACTGGAATTTTTATCATTTACTCAATCAATGTCATGTTTTCATGCTTCCTGATCACAATAAAATTTATCAGCCGTGACTTCTAATGGTATTCAGAATGTATTACATAATTAAACTACAATTTACTACATTACTCAAGGATAAATAGCATCCACAAAGTTCAAAATATTCGCATCTTCTTTCTTGGGTTCGATAATTTATGCGATATGATCTTCTTCAGAGTATTTTCTCCTAAATTTTTCGTATCATTCCTACATATTTCCGCTCATATTATGTAAGTTAGAAACTTTTATGTAAATGTAAAACAACTGATTAAAGATTCGAAGTATTTACAACTTGGAATTATGTTCGAATCGATAATTGAACGCGATATTTCACGATTTATATTTTTAATAGCGAAGATCGCAGATAGAGATTATGGGAGAATAAGGGATGAAGTTCCACATGTAATGGCTGAGAATCGGAATCAAATAGGTCTGAGTAGAGGTTATTATGCTATTCACTATACCAGGCAAAATGACCCCACTTCTGCAACTACGAACTACCACCATGCTACGTATTTTGTGTCCTTGTCTTACTTCCTCGGAAAATTGGTTCCATGCGCCCCCACATATTACTTCATTCTGTTCCACCTCATTGCTATCACCGTTGTCGCTGTCCTTTGCTCCAACGCTCTGTCAATCGTGTCCTCTCACACTTCTCCCACCTCTTCACCATTCTAACCCCACTCAATATGTGCAATGCGTGTTGCGACTGCCGCAACCAACGATTTTTATTGTAACAGCCGTATATATGAGAAAAAAACATGCACTGACACAGGAATCCATTTCTTCGCGTATCATCACAATGCCGAACGAATAATTTTATCATCCACGGAGGATAAAGAATCCATCGAATGGATCACTATGAGGTTATGGAGGGAAAGAATTTTAAAGGTCTTGAACATATGGTATTCGAATGTATATTGCAACACACTTTTATGTTGTTTTTGCTATTATTTCGCAATATAAACATACACGGTTGTTTGCGCGGAGCGCATGTCATGGATGAGGAGTGTTCTACGCATGCGCAACACGTGAGGGGTTGTGTGACGATATTCATTCCAGTGCGACATGTGGCGACATCGTCTGTTATATTGATAACAGCTTGGTCAGTTACCAACTGTCAGTAGACACAATTATTGGCAATAGGTGGCGTTGGTCGATTCACTGAGAACGTATTTCGCAAACCTCCCACTATGACATGACAGCGCTGTTACGGTTCTTTCCACATGGTTAATATCTTTTTCTGCCTTTTCCGGGATCACCTACAATCATGGTGCGTACAAAATTGAGATATATCCCATGTAATCCAGCAAAATCCAAATAATCCGTTGGGAATAACGGAATTAATGATTGTGAAAAGATTGAGGATATCGGACACTTTCATAATTCATATAAATTTATTGTTTATCTCGCCGAAATTATTGTAATAATCAACCATAACCTCTATAGAGTTGATGTTTGGTATTGTGCAGTGTCCAGCGTCAATCAATCGTTTATTTTTTCTTAACATAAGTTCCTGATTAGTGGTGATGAACTGTTCTTGAGTGCCAAGACTAAATGTGGAATATGTATTTATTTTTAGGGTCGCGTCAGGACGAAGACTGTAAAAAAGGTCGCAAGGATCATCATCGAGAAGTACTACACTCGATTGACTCTTGATTTCCACACCAACAAGAGAATATGCGAGGAGATTGCTGTTATTCCAAGCAAACCCTTGAAGAACAAAATCGCTGGGTGAGTATTTTTATAATGGTTGTTGTCAAATGAACAAAATTTCGAGTGTGGAATTGAATCAACTTGTTTTTATAGTGGTTCACAACATTCAGTTGTGATCTGCCCAATCTAATTTGAGACAGAACCTTGAACAATACTACCTGTGTGTTGATAGAATTCATGATAATTCCTAAAATCGTGCTAGGAATCTTTTTAAACAGAACCCATCAGGAGAAAGAATAATCATTACTTAGAATTGCGAGTTTAACATCACTGTATGAAGTCTGATTGATAATTTCATAGACTAATGATCTATCTCCATACTCGTTCAGCCTTTGTTCATTATACACAGCTATGTCAACATCTTTTATTTTTATTACGAAGAATGCGTTGTCAAAAAAGTTATAATATTCTTTTGATCAATTCGCAGATTCGTTACGCACTTGATGAAACGTCTCCGTCACAGTCAAGTCCGTGGAATTTCGATTAAATTGCAAGAAGAGGAAAGAGAACGCAGGGACAATTACGTGCCTGAAGTGTCGGCATTGGAGCATGACGTTATCGAAGTTGATCCTGAGACCAAGGAGATGCTTAAAATGTTGGAATTCAGCAACATCTCTGTTCTCCAACTTGTTCAGCCTTCGGCTCATCAGTTTAATAGGCGAAACTGAATAACATATTCCATCATGTATAATAATTTAAGAAACATCGAAACTGTCAGTATCAGTGTTTTTTCTCGGAGTAAATAAATATCGAATCTGACAGATTCGCTGGCTTTTTATATTTTGTATATTCATGTCACTAATTCCTACTAATAAACATGGATGAGACAATAACTCGATCAGACCATCGTAAAAATTCGAAAATGATCGAAGTTATGTCACTAAACAGATCAATTTTATCTAAGATCTGTCGGAAATGATGAAAATTCGAATTAATTTTCTGGCCTTCTACAAATCATCTTAAAATATTTCTTAGATAAACCTGAAACATATTCAATTCATTGCTTTCCATTGGTGTACCTCCCACGCCAATGTGTGTACAAAATTTCACAACATCGTAGCCAACTTCAGTCTTCTCCCACTCAGACCCGCGCATGCGTGTTCGTCTGAAAGAGAATACCTAACCTCCTTCTCCCACACAACCATTTCCTCCAACATCAACCTGATTTTATCTCTTTCCCTCACTTCCTCTCTCTCAACTCTCCGAAGGAGAATGAGACCCATAGAGCAAACTCTCCGTATTGCTTGATGACATCGAATATTCGTTCGTGAGTCAGTCTTGAGTTGAACCCGTTTGCGAAAATATATACTGCCTATCTCACACGACACATACATGCTCACAGTGAGTCGTTTTGACATCTTGTAATTGTGCGCGAACATTTTATCGTGTACATACATTTTGCCTGGCTTTTATAAAGCCTCTATTGCTCTCCGACTCTGAAATTGTTGTCACGTTCGCCATATAAATAAAAAAAATCATTGAAAAAAGAGTAAATATGGTGAAACAAATGGTAATCATATTCACATCTATTCAACGAACGTTCAATCACCGTAACTCAAGTTGCTACAAAAACGCTTCATGAACAATCTCATACATTCACAATATCTTTTGTATCTCTGCAGTCTCATCTACCATTACCACCTATATTTCCACCTCTCATTGCTCTTGATATCAAATTTTTTTTCTCCCCCCCATTTTTTTTTTAATGCCGTTCGATTTCATTGGTACAACGACGACGCATTGTGCCCCTATGGGCTCTTTAAAACCCATCAAATCCGTAGCTACTGCTGTTGGTGTTGCTGTTGTCGCTGCTGCGCACTGACGGCTCACGCGGAATTTCTTCATCCAATCCACAATCTATTCAGTCTTATTTCCTTTATTTTACGTCAAGAGATAAATCCAAATAAAAAAAACAAAACGTGTACGTCGGGTGTAGAAAATTTTGGAGTGTGCGCTCTAACACAGCGCGCAGCTATGTGACGCGATATTAAGGGGCACAAAGTGTGCGCGCAGTGCGCGTGTACCGTCCCTGTTCACTTGCTCTATACCTATACAATGCAATGGTTGAATTGTGACAGACGGAGATAGCGAGTGATCGAGTGAGTGAGAGAGAAAACAGACGAGACGAAATACTATACGCCGAGCAAAGAGAGTAAGCGGCCGAACACCGGCGCGTACACACACCGCAGTGTGTGGTATTTGAGAGACAGCATCAATGTTGTGCATTTTCCGCTTTGAAATCGGCTCACAAGAAAAATAAAAGCCCAGGGGGGGGCGGCGGGGTGGTGGGGGGGCCCCAACGTGGGCCCAAATGTTCAACAATATTTGATAATGACAATTGTGAATGAATTAAATATTATTGTGAAATTGCATGGACATTGTGATGATACAAGTTGTGTGAATTGTACAGGAGAGAAGACGGAATAATAAAAGATATTTAGAATTGCAATACGAAAATTGAAGAAATTCACGTGTGTATTTGAAAGAAAATATATATTCGGAAATAAAGAACAACCGAGTCAGTCTTTTTATTGAATTTTTTTCTTGTTTGTTCATTATTTAGAATTTTAATTGTAATTGAGAAATGGAGTGTCCACATTTAGCGCAGTGCGTACGTCTTGGGAGCAACGACATCGAACCAAATTACATGAAGAATCTGCCATTCGTTTGTGCAGGTACGCAGAGCCCTTAAATAGTGACTGCCATTATCAATATATAGGATAAGAAAGAAAGAGAGGAGAATAATAATATACTAAAAAAGAAAAAAGGATGTGAATGGAATTGGAACTACTCTGAGAACAATTCCCCATCTGTTTTCTCATACAATTCTGCTAGAATAAATGTGTGTGTGTTAATTTTTCTTTCTGCACATCAATGTGTAAAATGTTATTTTCTCTTCGTCCTATACCTTCACTCTTTTTCACTCTTTCTTACTGGTGTATACACTCCCCTATGACGCCCAGTAGACTTAAAGGCCATTCCTCTTTTGGCCTTGGTAAAGGCTCATGCACTTCTCTCATCACTTGTGTATAGACAAGAGCAATCATGGTGTTTCATGGATGGTAAAATTGTTTTTCTTATAAACATCATGAATGATATCAAGTCCTAATACAGAGGGAATTAATATTTACCATTGGACGTTTGGACAAGGTTGACAGTTGTATTATTCGTGTCTGTTGTATATTCATTTGATTTGATATATATTTATTCATACGTAAATGAAAGTTTCATAGTTACATTCATTTGTATGAACACATGTGAATGACAAAACTAACAGAAACCATTGGAACTTGTTGGATGAATAAATTTTGTATGGATGACTATCTCTCTGTGTTTATTCGCATGTGGGTGGTAGCGATTGTCAATTCAACGTGTCTGTAATAATTTTCTTAAAGAAAATAGAAAAAGTCCAATCGTCTATTTTTTTTCTCCATACTGATATTGTGTGTTTACATGTGCAAAGACACAATACAATGAGCATAGACGCACGCACATGATTGTATGTATCTTTATATATGTTCTTTATTTTTGTGTTTAGTTGTGTGTTCAAGAGAGAGCATAATACACGTGCGCGCGCACTTCTTATTGAAAAATCAATACCCAACCACAAGGCATCTTATCAGCTGATTTGACAACCCACGATTAATTCAAACTATAAATTTTTAATTCTATCAATTTTCCTTCTTATGTGATCTGATTCTGTTTCGATGATTGTATGATTGCTCTGTTTGACGTTGTTCATTGTTTATAACTGTTGGATATAAGTTGAGACATTATTCATAGATTTTCGTCTGAATTATTTGAGACCAATGTGGCAAAATTAACGTTTGGTTATGTCATGTCTCATTAGATGTGGGATATGAAAAAGGCAAAAGGAGGAAAATATTCGTTTCATTCACATCTACTTTCACGCCAATATTTTCGTTGAATTTTCCACTTTCCTCCCATCACCTATAGCCATTTTCTTTTTCTTTTCTCTATCTTTTCGTTTTCTTCTTTCATTTATTTTATCGTCGCATATATACGACCCCGAGACTATACTTACGCCCAAGGGAATTTCTCTCGCTCTTTTCATTTTTCGTGTCTTTTTCTCCCCCGCAGCAACTGCTCGCGACAGTCTTTTATATATTATTAAGTATATGTATATATGTGTATATGTATAGCGACCATTAAGGGTGCAAGAAAGAGTGAGAAAGAAGTTCTGGAAAATATTGATCGTCACGACTATTCATTTGCACAAGTAATTTAAAATTCTGCTTGGGTGACGTTAGAGCTTGCCAGTGGCGTTTTATACGTTCCTATATTTTTCTAATTGTACATTTATATTTCACAATGATATTTCAAGATCATATTATTGATGTATGCACGCTCCAATTGGAAACAAGTTCATTCCTGAAATAAATTCACCCAATTCTCATTTCTTTTTTTGGCATTGCAATAAATAATTTCATGTGTATGCTTCATTTTATTTTTAATTGTTTGAAATGTAGAACATATTGAGTGTATGAAATATTATCAGAGCACACAATATCTCAGTGTAGTTTAATTATGAATTAATTGGAAGATTATTTATGTATCAGTAGATTATTTCATTATATGAATGATCATGTCCCTCTCAATTTTTTTTTTATCGAAATTACAGTATGCGGCACGGAGAAAAGTACGTGGCTGTGTCTGCACTGCGGTGATGTCCACTGTGGACGATATGTTGCTGGTCACGCACTGCAGCATCATGAAAAAAATACACAACACTCGGTGTGCATTGACTGTGAAAATTTGGCAGTGTTTTGGTGAGTTGTAAAAAACATTTTGGCTGATATTTTAAAGGAAGAATGCATTAGATGAATGCTAACTGATAAAAACTGAAGAAAACTGATGGATATGAATGTTTTTCACTGAGTTATTTCAATTTTTCATCATTTGTTTGTTAATTTCAAAACAAATAGCTACTCTTGCGATGAGTATGTCGTCAATGATACAACCAGCGGTCAAATCGAAAAAATACGACAGAATACATTTCGCAAGGGTGAACAGAAGGAGAATGATGAGAATTGGAGTTCATCAGCTTCATCTAATATGGACAATGGGAGTGGCGATGTTGATTCTGATGTCATGTGGAAAACTGAAGTGGCAGTAAGAAATTTACGTCCACGTACCCGCAAGAGGCTTCATTCATTGGATGGTTCAACTGGTGACAATAATCGTCCAGTTAATAAAAGACGTAGCTCAAAAATAACCAAAGAAAAAAAAGTCGTTGGACTGAGAAATCTTGGCAACACATGTTTTATGAACGCTGTGTTGCAATCATTCAATAATATCAGCCATTTTTGTGAATATTTAACACAAATGCCGAGTTTGGAAGGTATCGCATTTGATGAACCACCAACACATCGGGGTCGCATCGTTGCCCCTGGTAGAGCGAAAGAATTGAGCGATGCCCTGTTAGCTGAGGAACTCAGAAAAGTAATAATCACTTTCGTAATAATAATTTCAGTCGATGATCGTAGTTATACGATAGTCCCCCCGAATCCCCACAAGCAGGATGAGAGAAAAATAGAAAATTTTCATTTCCTTCTTTTTTAGGTACTGCTTGGATTGAGTTTAGGGAGCACAAATGGTCAGGCAATATCGCCTGAATGTTTATTCTTGGTAATTTGGAAAGTGGTACCGCGATTTAGAGGTTATCAACAACAAGACGCTCATGAATTCCTCACGTACATGCTCGATAGACTTCATACAGAACTATTGCAATTATTACCAAGACTTGGTCATGAGCCATTGGGCCTTCGTGGAAAACAAAGCATTGTCACTGCCGTATTTGGAGGAACACTTTTGAGCGTTGTTAGTAACTTCAAATTCATTATCTTTGTACTATTCATGCAATAGATCCCGTTCAACTTCTATCTCTTCAGCAATTGATATTAAATTTATTGGGTAGTTAATTGCCATACATTTTCTTTTCATACAGGTCCACTGCATGAATTGTCGAACAGATTCCAAAACGCACGAAGCCTTTCAAGATCTGTCACTTGATATTCCAGACAGACTACAGAGACGAACAGCAAGTAAGGAACAAGAAGAAGTTTGCAGTCTCACGTTCAGCTTATCGCGATTCTTCAAAGTTGAGGAGCTCGCTGATAGCGAACTGTACTTCTGTGACAATTGTGTGGGAAAGCAGCGATCAACCAAGAGATTTTGGATACACAGGCTGCCTAATGTTCGTAATAAATTTCCCAACATTCACATTGAATTTGTCGTGTGAACTATTGAAATTATCCTGAAACAAATATTCACATATGACATCCCATTTACAGGTTTTGTGCCTTCACATAAAAAGATTCAGATGGTGCAATTCTTACCGATCAAAAGTTGACACACAAGTTGATTTTCCAATGGAGTCGCTTGATATGTCGGCGTACACCGTCCATGGTACTGCCGGTGTCAAAATTGGCACACAAAATAGTCATCTGTATGATCTTGCTGCTGTAATTGTACATCATGGATCTGGGTAAATATAAATGACACTCATGTAATTCAAACACAGATCAAGTCAGCTAATTAATCTTCAATTCTTTTCCTTTTTTTACCTCGCTTAGCGCTGGGACTGGGCATTACACTGCCTTTGCTGTTCACGACGGTCAATGGTTCCATTTCAATGATAGCAGTGTGCGACCAGCAAGCACTGAATCCGTATCAAAATGCAAGCCTTACATTCTCTTCTACGTACGACGTGAGTTTTCAATTCCACCACCATTGTGACGTCGTGCTAAACCTACATTGTCAAGAAGAAAAAAAGATATTGGCCATCGTCATGATGGTACAGACGATGATGAGAATAATGATCAAGAAGATAAATGCTTAGAATGAGAGAGAATATTGTTGCAAAGCCGTTTAAAAAAAAAGTTTCAACATAAATAAGAATTATAATAATTCGTAAGTGATTATCGAGCGTATTGGAGGATCGACGAGTCTGATATAAAAAGATTGAAACGATGAATTCACGAGGTTTAAATTATTGAATCTCAACGAATACCTCGTTCTGTCGATCCCGCGTTGTTTCTCACTCACAAACATACACTTACACATACACACGTCTGAATATCTGCCGAATATTAGTCTGAAATTATCACTCACCAGTAAATTCCGTAGTTCATTCTTTGCTCTGTTGCTTCATACATAGTTTGAATTCAATCAAGAGGAAGGAACGAAAAGTAAGAATTGGAAAAAAAGTGCACAAAACTGCATTTACTCTTCTCCATTTATCCATTTAGCACTCTCACTTTATTTCTTGTGTGGACGGAATTGTAGAAGTTACTCAACGATTATATGGCATCAATGCTTTCATGCTGGAATTCATTTTCCAAATTGTGGATGAAGAGGGAAAAATCATTTTATGAATGATTTGATTAATGAAAATGGTATTATTTGGCTATGTCATTGAAAGTAAATTGGGGAAAGAGCACACATCTCCTTCATCACTATATCACTTTTAATTCCTTCCGTTTCTCTGTTTTAATTCCATCATGCTATTTGTGTCGACTAGGTGACACAAGCAAATTCTATATTTTTCTAGTTGTCGAGCGATATATTGAACACAAAAGAAAATGAGAAGAAACAAACATGATGAAGAAAAATAACAAAGTTGCCAATCGTTTTTTAAGTAAATAAAAAAGAAACAAATAAATAAACGGTACTTTATTGTGATATAGAGAAACGAAGGCATTAAATGGTATGTTTGAACTTATCGATCGTATAACGTGTATAAAAACTGAATGACATATGTATAGGAATATTATGTATGTGTATAGACTGTATTTATAATTCACTGAGAAAAAGGGAAGTCGAAAGTACGTAAACGCGAGAGGAAAACATAAAAAGTAATGGAAGAAAATTAATGCCCTGGAAAAAAAGTGTTCAGGCGTGATTCGCGCGCTATTTTCTCTTCGATTCACTTTATCAAGCAAAGAAATCATAATTACCATGATTTTCTGTGTGTCCTTCATATTTTACTTTAGTTTAAGATAATCTAAATTATTCGTCACTACCGACTTAATACTCCCCATTATTTGATGTGCAAGAACTGATTCAAGTAGAAAATGCACCAGCAGGGGAGACCTTTGTATCTTTTTTATAACTTATGATCGATAGTTTTCTTCTCTTCCTATTTTTGCTCCATGAAAAAATTTTTCAATATGTGAAAATGTTTGATCCTCGAATATGTGGTAATGGATTAATTATGCATTTTTCAATCTTATCGAGTAACTTGAAGAAGAATAGAAAAATTGTCATTCTCAATTTAATGTTATGTGATTATTTAAAGACTTATTTTTTCTATCGTGATTATTAATAATTGATAAAAATAATAATTGACTATAAGTTAGAGTTGTGCATCAGGTAGAGTAAATACTTTATTGGACAGTGAAACATGAAGTGAACCAGAAAAATATTCAGAATGACTTAAAATACAGCTGTGTGGTAAGAAAAATTCGACAAGAAATTTTCTCTACATTATGTATTCGTAGTAAACAAAAATGCAAACAAAATAAAAATACCATTGCATGTATAGATGCAAAATGATAATTGAAACGATGAATAATGTTATCGAAAAGACGAAAAACCGGAAAAAACAGAATTGCAATGTAGGAAATGAAAACAAAAGGTTAATAAAAAATAAATGAAACATGCGGAAAAATTGTTATGGTGTTTGGATTTACGTTCCCTCATCTTCTGCCTTATTTGGTTCTCGACAAACTGAATTCCATATCCTGGAGCAAAAGCATTGCTGTGATGATTTTTTGTGAGAATGAGTTTTACTTTCCTGCTTTTCGTGCAAAAAATTTCCAATGGATTGTTGACGCGCTGTATCGATTGCCAACGATGAAGTAACCACTCGACATTGACATTTAACACAGGGTTCAGTATAAGGTGAATCCATTCCACTGTTTTCTGTTGCCGTCATTTTATCTCTCGCTTTCTTCACGAAAAACATGGAATATCGGCTGTCGGTATCCTCTGCATCAGACACAGGTACAATGTCTTGTATCCATAGATCATCGCAACTCAATTTCCTGAAACGATTTTGCGAGCAGAGTTCTATTCTGTCATTGGGACAGCTACAGCAATTCCTCTCTTCGTTCATATTCACCCTCGACGAATTATGCGAACATTTATCGTTAATAAAAAGTACGTCAACGTCAATATCCAGTTTTGTACATTTTTTCTTGTTGATCAATGACGAAAACATTCCTGTGAAAGCTCCAATCACCGAACTGAACATTTTGTTCTTTCTAAACGTTTTTGATTTTTCACATATTTCATGACTCTCTTCTTCAGTGTTAGTTCCAATTTCCTTCACTTTATCGATTTTCTGAGTGGTATTCAAGGCAGTTTCATTGCTGACCCAAGTGTCATGAATTATTTCTGGATGGTTTTCATCATTTCCGTGGATTGTGGATCGAAGTCGATTCTCTTCATCCAGTTCGGAATGTGATAAGGACATCTCTTTACTGTTACCATGAACCAATGTTGGATTATGACCATCGTTAAACGATCCAGACTTTGCTCGTTCATGCCTTCCTGGATTGATTCCATCCTCCACGTTTCCTTCTTCATGAGAATCACGATGCCAATCGTTGTACAGCATAGGTTCCGCAATTCTCCATGCGGGCAGGGTTAATTCCTGTAGTGAAGTCATTGATGATGAACATGACCGCAACTTCACTCTATTGGAATCTTTCATTGAATTTTTGAATGAACACGGTGACCAATTTTCGGACAGAGGCGATGTCGGCAAATTTTCGAGCGGTATCCCATCATCTTCGTTATTTTTACCTGTATCATTCATGTATCGATTACCCAATAGATAATTCAAACATTGGTGAGATCTACAGTAAGATCCTGTATGCCATACATTAGCACTGAATGCAACTGGTGACTCATAGTTGAATCCATGTTCCGTGGATGAACATTGCCAGGGACATCCTGGCGGATTAGAAGATTTTCCCACTTTCAACCACATTTTTGTTCCAATTCATATGTACGTAACCTCTTCAAATATTCAAAGACAATATCACTCAAGTTGCAATTTTTTTATTCTTTTGTTTTCCTTCGCCAATTCAATTCACTGGAAGTTGAAAGAAGACAAGGAATGGAAAACAAATGAAATTTCCAAGAACATTCAAAAAAATATCTCGAGCTTCAATAGAACCGCACATGGATGAAAGAAAAAATTATTCATCTCATAAACCCCTTCGTCAGATCAACCAAAAGCTAACTGAAACACATGTTTGATGACGACTAAAGATCCCCAAACTGCAGAGTACCAAAAGACAAGTTTACTATAGGTATAAGGAGATAGAAATCGTGCTGCGGTTTCATCCGTAATTCCCGTGCGGCAGAGGAGCGATAACAAAGTTTTTCGAAGAGAAGCACGACTCACAAGAGAATGAAAACCGTTATACTAAGAAAGGAAATGTTAGAGACAGAGGATGGAGGAGAGAGAAGAGCTTACCTACGCCAGAAGGTGGACCATTTTCGTAAGTTCGCTTGGGAAGTTGTGTAACAAACTTTGCTCAGGATTGGTAGCCCGAGGGGGGGTTGACGGGAGTGTGGAGAATTGTGAGAGCGAGTCATCCATGTGGGAAAATGGTGGCGATGTTAGTGGTGGTGTATAGAGATACTTGGCGAAATTTCTGATAAAGGGAAAGGCGCCAGTGTTGCGCTAGTGCTGCCGCAACTAAAGGGCGTCAATGAATGTCTCCACATTGTATACAGAGGCAACATCTTCGTCTTACTTTCATGGAGGGGACTAACAAAATTGTATAGTATGTGATATAGGTATATGAAGTAAACGCTAAAAGAAACAATGGAAACCTTTGGAGGGAAGAGATTCAGTTGGGATTCCATCTATCCGATACCAATCCAACAAATTTTATCTATCACTAACACACTCACATCTCTCACACATCAAATTGTCAATTTATATTGCATTGAACTATCGATAATTCCGCATTGATATAACAAAATTTTGGAAACAAATCTCCACAATCCAATGACATTTATCAATTATTTCTAACAATTCAGGTTTTCCTTCAATTGTGAAGTCACATGCGGATAACAAGAATGAACGTGTAAAAGATATACAGTCAAAGAACAAATAATAAACTCCGAAATAAAACAAAAATGACTAGACAAAAAATAAAACTATCAATTGAAACGTGTTTTTCTCAGTGTGTATAATTTTAACTTTTTATATACATACATATACATATAAATTTAATTCTCACGAGCATCGGTTCATATTCTATTCGTTTTATTGTAAGTAATAATTATATTGTCTTTTATCTTAGGAAATTTTGGCCTCTAATTTTTAACCGTGCTCACAACCCGCATGCAACGATAACAATCAGTTACATTGCGCCTTCTTTCATATACACCTTCATCTTATTCTTTTGTTTTCTCCCCGCCATTTTATCAAAGTCATCGACACATGGCGTGACTGCTTCATCCCAATGGCTTCATACCAATACACACAGATATAAAAATACATAGGAACAAAAATATATTATTAGTATACGAGTATTTATACCAATCGCGAATACTCGAAAGTGACGGAAACACTGACGGCAACACCAACTTCTCTCTATATATGTAATATGTGTGTACACACAATATACATAGTCGTGGCCGTCGCACGAACGTCAAACAAACAACCGGCAATTAAATGCAAATATGGCTAATGCGTTTTGGGTTAAAGATGCAAGTCACGAGGCTCGTTATGCCGATGTGTATATATATACGTACAAAATGTTGTCTTTTTATTATTTTTCTTTCATATAAGTTTGATATATATGCAAACGATATTTTTACCCAACTGTTTACGTTATTGATACAGTGATGAGTTTTCAAAAACTCATTAGATATTAATTCATTAAATGAACGACTGAATTGAACTGAAAAATGCAGGGGGAAAATTCATTGATAGCACTCAATGGTTTTTGGTTTTCATTGTGATGGGTATTAACTTCTGTATAAGAATGATGCGCTGGATTCATTTGATGTCACATTGTTCGATGGAAAATTTAATTAATGTCATTTATTGACGATTTTATTTAGCTTGTGTGCACATGTGCATGTGTGAGATGGTGATTTTGATATTTGATTGGTATTGAATTTTTAACTAAGGGTGCAAATATGGTTTTTGTATTGATAATAAATTTTTTTTTCATTCCTGGTAGAAGTGAACTTTATTGAATAAATAAAGTGAATGAGTGAAAAATGGAGATTAACAATCTAACGTCACTCATCTTTATGACAATCATCGGAATCCTTGCAATACTAATTAATTCCTGTATCCGAATGGGAACAGTGACTCATATCTTTCCTAAGTCTTCTTTGTGTTCCGTGCAAGCACCCACAATTGAATGATTACATACTACAACAAAGCAAAATATGTCATTGATTTCTCAACGATATTCACTTTGACTACGTTCCTCTCCATATTCATCAAAGTATTTAAGTATGAAGAACAATTCTCAATAGCTACATATTGAAACCTTATTCAGCATCATTGGTGAATGTAAATGACAAATGTTGAACTATTTCAATGATTTGGTCCATGGAAGGATTTTAGCTCTGACGTTTGCGAATAATTGCGCAATTGGTGCTTGCGGTTGGTCGTTCATCATGGAAATGAAGCAAACAGTGCATGCAGCAGTACAAAGAAGTGAAGGGCAAAGAAGCGAAGCCAATGAGTGAATGGAAAAAAAAAACGGGGGATAGAGAACGGGAGCTTTGGTGATAGGTGAGAGTGAAAAGAGGGAAAAAGAGTCAGAGTAATCGTGGATGGTGGAGGTTATTCGATTACCGCTGAGCATGAAGAAAAGCCATCTCGTTTAGTTCCAACATCCCCAGGGAGGTTGGCCAAGACCTGGCCGTTTACCGCGGCTTTTCATGGATTATATCTCATCGTGTTCGTCGATGGGAATGATGAAATCAGAACGTTATATGTACGTGATAGTATATTTGTAAAAGAAGAATGTGTAGATATATTTATAATGCGCTTGAGTGTATTTTTATATCATGTGGCTATGTATTTACGTTTAGATCACAGATATAGGGGATACCACCGAGTTTCCGTATTATCCGCACCCGGTTTATTTTCTTTGGGGATCAATGTACACTTATACCGACAACTTTTATATTATACTTGTGATGGTGAATTAATAAAATATATACGCTTGGTTAAATTTTTTTAACAAGATCAGGAACAAGTGAAGAATTCATTCAAGAGTTGATATGCAGATTTGACTGATGTAGTCGTTTTTTCAGGATTAAGATCAATTTTTATCGGATTTCTTAATCAGAAGAGAATAAAAAAAAACTGAAAGAAGAATTAGTGAGTGGTATTGATGGAGAGTGAAAAAATTTTCATCACGTTCATCCGCCCATGATAAAATTGTTTTTGGAAGTAGCAAGATAATTAAATGTGGGAAATAATTCTTGATATTTTGTCGACATGATTTTATGTGTATTCTGATTTAAGAGAAGGTAAATGGAACAAAACACGTGGGAACCAGGTTGAATTTGAGTTACATCGTTAGAATATGTGTTCATATACCTTCACCGGAAAATTAAGTCATGGAAATATTGAGATAACGTTATACATGAGTAACTGCATATATAGATGTATCAACTTGACTATGTGGACCCCAATATGGACGACCGCACGTGCGTCTGTGATCTACCGTATAATAGCGATCACAAATAGCACACAAAATTTTTTTTTACTGTTGAAAATCGAAAACAATTCGTTATACAGGATATATTAATCGTTGATCTCTTGTTAAACATCAGTTTGATGAATTTGTCATGCGTGTGCATCATTTCTGACACACACTACAAACTTGAGTTGTGTCAAAACGTTTTATCCTCGTCATTGTCACAATAATTTCTTTCATTGCAATTTTTTTAGCGATCCAACGTTATTTTATTGATAATTTAATGTTTCAGTTTATTTCTGATTCATAACATGCAATTTTTAGTGTAGGGAAATGCTAAAAATTCGAATTTTTCTAAGAATGTAAATTGCTTCTGCAGTTAGAATCGTGAAGCTTCCATCAATCGATAGGGAATTTTATTGCCAGTTATGATTTTGAAACTGTTATTTGTTGGTTGAATAAACGCTTGTTAAGTCAACTGTATATCAACTGAACAACTTTTGATATCCATTATACAGTTCAATACCGATAGATATCAAGAATGTGGGGAGTTATATAGCCCATGTCTATATGTGCGTCAATTCGTCGTGTACACAGTTCGTATAGAGGTTGGTTATGGGCACCCGCCGTGAACAATGCAACCACTCGGGCACAAGCATTTAATTGTATCCGGTTCTCTCTGCCCCGTTTATATGTACCCCAATGTATACGACTCCATCTCGCTCGCTTGTACATTCTCGTTAACCAATTCCTGACGTACTTCCATACCCCCGGAAGATGGGTGCATGCGCCCCGTCGAACGGTTATCAAGCAGATTATTATTTTTTATGTGTAATGACAGATTTTGTTTATTTATTGACAAATCTGATGATTCAATCTAAAAAAATTAGCAAGTAATATTCATATTTAGAGATTTTTAGCTTGGTAAATCCGTGATTGCTGTTTTTAGTAAATATCCAACGTTTCTACCTAAAATTTTTGTCTATTTTTTCATGTTAAATTAAACAATCGATAGTGATTTATTACAATGTTGTGACAAAATCAAGAAAAATTTCCAGAGATTCTAAAATAAAACAATTGTTTTTATCGTAAAAATTATTTCAATTTTTCATATTATGTGAGATTTCTTTCATGTATATTATCTATGAAGTATATTTATATACATATACAAATTGCCGTTGACTGAATATACACCTTGCTATATAGACGTATATAAATGTATGTATACATGACGCGAGAGAACGGCGCGCGCGCCAGTACGTGTAATGTATTTTAAAAGCGTTTCCCTTTTCGAGGGCAGCGTCAAAGCCGATGTAAAATATGATCAAATAAAGCGACGCGCTGAATTAGATTTGACAGGCTCTTTCCCACCGCTACCACTGCTACTACCACTACTCTACCCCCTTCACTACTACAATCTTCTTCGTATGCTTGCACATGGTTAAATATCTCTGTATATTTACTCTCAACCACCCTCTCATAGTATACAATGTGCAACGAAAAGTCACGTGAAAACTTTCTCGCCAAATATACATTCATTCTCCTGTCCACATAAAATTTCACCATGAGTAGACAATTATGAAAACAATAAAACATAAACCACGATAAACAATATTTTTTAGCAAAGTAAACAAAAATTTAGATTCTGGAATTGTTTAATTTAAATAGTTCATGAATTAATTTGATTAATCTTCCTTAATTTATCGATTTTAATTTGCTTAAAAAAAAACTAATGAAAAAGTTTTTATAGAAATTTCTACTTAAAATCGACAATTGATTTTCAACAATTCTATCCAAGAAGTAAAAAATTGTAATTCACCCTTCCAATCATAAAACTCGTTCCATATTCAAACAAATCGAAAAATCCCTCGACAGGTCAACACAATTGATCAATAAACAGCACAACAGTGAGCAAGTAAAATACATTAAAAATTCGCTAAAACTCACACAATGAAAGGAAAAAAAAGGTTAATAATAAAAGTAAAATATACTGCGTGCTTATATTAACACTGATGGCGTCGAGCATTTCTTGCTTGCACACTAAATGCCGCAATAGAGTGCGCAATACATGTATAAAGTGGGTGAGAAATAGAATGAGAGAAGTGTGAGCGAGAGGGTTGGTTGATATAATTTTTGCTCGTTTGATGTCTTTAATAGAATCAAGAGCGTAGCTAGGTAGGCGCCACTCAATTTACAGGGTGCGACTAATGGCTACTGCGGGTGAGTATATATGAAGCTACGGACTGCAGCACTGTGTACACTCTACACCATTGCTCATGTCTATCTATCTACAACTATACATTCACATCAAGTTGTATAGTTGAAGCATAAGTAGAAGTCAACTGATAGACATCACACGTTTGTTGTTTCACATATGGGGCAGACAAATCTGCAGTCAACGATACATAAAATTACATACGTGGACATATTGACTCACATCCCACTTAAATTTCCAGTATCAAAAAATACCGAATGAATTATTCACTGCTGGATAGACAATTCAGGATCGTCATCAACCAAATATAAAAAAAATCTGGTCAATTATAAATCAGAAATAAAACCAGCAAATAAAACAAACTAAAGGGATTAATTGATCCAATGTTGACTACCTGGCAGTCTCCATTGTGCCCCTCCCTAATTGAACATGAAATGCAGAGAAATATTTTCCAATCCTCACCAATGACGTGTGGATGATAATTATAAAATGTCAGGCATCTCATGTCAAGCAAAAGAGTAAGAATATCTATTGAATATTTAGTTTACACATTATCTACATCAGCTTCCATATTCTGCTAATGGGCCTTTCATTATTGTGCTATTCTTCTCGGGGAATCATGTGGAATGATATGGCCCACAGCTCAACTATGTTTTCCCCTCTCGTCTCCACATTGCTTTCACCACCCTCATCTATACATCATCGTTGTGGAGTAATTGTATTTAGGTATGGTTCTAGTTCACGTGGACGCACATTAGAACCTAAATGTTTGATATTACCTAACACGCCATTGCGCTCAGCTTTACCCTCTCTCCACATCGTGTTTCAGCGTTTTCCTCACTCATTTTGTCTGTATACGTACACAGATATATATGTACACCATTGCTGTCCCGCTTTTGTGACCTCACGCCTCCTCTTTACTCATTCTGCCTTGCCCAGAAATGCGTTTTCACGCCAATTTGTCTCTCCGGAAGCTTTCACGAGTCTTTACGCCTCGCTCTTGCTGTTCTATCCCCAACCACGTGCAATTCCCTCTACACATACACATACGCATGTATATTTGTGTATACTTTGTTAGACGTATTGGCATCTTCTCTTTGTTGCTCATCTTGACACGCGTTTTCATTCAATAAAATATTTTGCAATTTTATCGTTGTGTTTTACTTGGTATTCACACTTGAGTTTTTCAATGCCAAACATAAAAATTTATTTCACTGCATTGAAACAATTTTTATAAATAATTTCATTGAAATATTCTTAATTAGAATTAAAAATGATTCGTCACACATTTGATTGTTATTTACACAATCAAAGGATTGCATTTGAATGAAATATAAATTGAAAATGATGTACAAAGAAAGAGTGTTAAATACATTATGATAATCATTTTTATTTCTTCAGAATCTCGAGTATTTTCTCTACTTTTCACCGTTGATTTTCAATGATACAGGTCGCTATACACATGTGTATATACATTTTATAAAAGTCATGACGCAGGTATTGAAACATGGTTGAAACGGCCCCCCGTACACTCAACGTCAATCAACCAACCAAAAAGAGTTGCGAACGATGATTCAACGAGAATGCATTTATATATCTGTATACATAATATAAATGTATACATATGAATCAAAACTATCATCATTCTATAGATGTAAAATATATACCTCACTCACAAAAACACAAACACAATTCGTTTATTGTTTCCAAAAGACTCAATCATCATCCACAATCTTATTAATTCCAATTCTTCTTCATCTTTTCATTGTTTCTTCACTCATCATCTCTCCCTCCAACATGTTTATTCAGTATAAACCAAAATCAATTTACATATCAAATAATTATTTATTTATTCCCAAACCTATTCACACTCGTCAATTAATCCATCTCGTTAATTAATGTTCCTGGAAAATTTCTGACATAAAAACAATTCCAAAGTATTTTCTTCAATATTAATCGCAGTTGATTTGTACATCGACTAAAAATTATCAACTCTTCATCTAATACACAATCGTTAACACAACAATTTCAGGGGAAAAAGAATTCTCCTAAACAGTCGAACCAAAAATAATTAAAAAAAAGAAACGAAAACTAACCAAATTTCAAGAAAAATGTTTACAAATTTTCACAAATAAATCCGAAAATTTATTCCACCATTTTTTGTGCACCAAAATAGCAAGTGAAAAGAATTTTGTTACCCACATGATCAACACACACACATGCACATTTATCAGTTATATATCTATCGTTGAATATATAATCCGTATTCTGTCGTTTGAATGAACGTGATATATACGAAAACGGATCATGCATATCCTTCTATACCAACTCTATATAAATATATAACATTTACATGAACACAGTTATATTTATATACATATATATACATATAAATTCTATCGAGTAAGAGATTTGTGACGACGAGGTCGGCTTTTGCGGCTTCAACAAGCCACACAGCATCATCGTAACTGTATATAATAACGAGAAGAAGCCCCATGTAGGATATTTCCCCAGGGCCTAGAAAGCTTAGCTGCCAACCACCATCGCCACCATCATCATCATCATCATCCAAACCTTCTTCATCTTATACCCACCATTCGTATCGCGTGCGCCATCCCCTTCCTTTTACCCTCTTTTATACGTATATCTATATGTATATATTATTTGAGCTTGCAGGGCTCAACTTCGTCTCTGCAACTCTCGCATTCTGCCATATCGAAGCAGATAATTGGTCGACAATCCTCTCGCAAATCTGCTATCACTCACCCCTTCATTCATAGCTATAGATATTACGGCATTAAAGGATTGTTTTAATTAAAAGTATGACTGCACCGCGATGGGATTTTTTATTTTCATTTTTATTTCATTTGTATGTTTTGTTTCATTTTATATTTTTTTTTTGATTCGTGATCTAGAGGAGCACTGATATTAGATTAATTCAGTGAATTTCATTCGAATTTTCGTGTTTTGGGGTTTGATGTGAGATGGAAAAATTATTTTTAATTGTTGAGGGTGGGATTGAAGATGTTGGTGACGTTCTTAACAATCTTTTCCAACAGGTTCATGAACAAAGTGACACAAAATCAAATATAAAAATATTTCAGTCAAATGATAAATAATTAGTTCTACTCCTGACCCATAATTCTTCTCATTTGTTAAATTTCACAATAACATAATAATTATTCCATCTTCACACACCCATAAAAAATATTCAGATAATTAATTAGAATGATATAAAAATATTTTACACAATGAGTAGGGCGTGTTTGATATTCGCTTTTCCTACATATCCATATACACATAAATCCTTTTGTTATTCTTTTATTAATGAGATAAATATCTTCATATCATAAATACCAGTTGGAAGAAGAAAAAAAAATGAAAGCTCTCACGCGTCAATCTCCAATTCATACAATATATACAATACACTGCCATATATATCCACACTTACACACACATATATTATATCTGCATCTTTGAAAACTCCATAGAGCAAAACCTCTATCAGTGGTGTTGCACCACCGCCCGCGGCATCCTCATGATTACAGACTGCACAGTGTGAGCATCATCATGAAAACGTATACACATCTTGAATATATCAAGTAAAAAAAAAAACAAAACACACACACACACATACAAATCACTTTTTCTCTTAACATAACCTCTTATAGACACACTTACAAACTTGTATTCACACAACCGACACTCATACAAAGTGACTGCGAGCTTCAACATCACCGATACTGATCAAAGCCGCCGAACAAGGCGATGGAAGTGAAAAAAAAAGAGGAGAAAAAGAAATACGGAGAACAATGTTTTGGAGACGACGTGCAAATGGAGAAAGAAAAATGACAGTGAGATGGGAAAGGAAAGAAAAAAATGTTTGTTGCAGTAGACAGACTTATAAGTTGTAAAAGGTGGGAGGAAGAGCACAATAGACGCACGCCGAAGATATTTCTCGTTTTCTATATTATGTTGTGCATGTGTATGTGTAGATGGATGAACTGAAAACTTTCTTGACTGGATGAGCGCAAAAAAGTGAGGTTAGATGAACGCGGCGGGCCCTGAACCTTCTCATCTTCCGCGGACACCTCTATATTTTCCACTTCTATATACACTGCCGCCGCCAGTATATTAACAAGATGCAAGTCATTCGCGCTATGTGTTTGTGTTTGTGTTGATGATGGAGATACCGCGCGCTCATGGGACACTAATACAGTTTTAGGATGTGTATATGAAGAGATGTTGGATTTGTGTAAGTATTAAGTGTAAGACGATTTTTGTGGGCTGTCTGAGTAGATGAAGGAGTATTCGGTCACACACTCGATGTCTTAATTCAAAACGCGATGGTGAATGTAATAAATATAGTGGATAATTAATATATGAGTTGATAGGGATTTTTGGGGATGAAAATTGGTGCACAGGGTGTTATAGAGTGCTTCTGGCCTGTGTGGGTTGATGTGGGGGTGGTTTAGGGATGAATTTTTGTGGGGTATTGTATATTGGGATGAGAAATTAGTTGAGAGAGGTAATTTGTTTTGTTGTGAGTTCAGTTTTTTTATTCAAATGTGTTTTTTCCAGATGATTTGGAAGGAAATGAAGAAATTGCTGGTTGAAGATGAGGAATAGGAAATGGAGAATCAAGGAATTATCTTCGAGAAGAAAGAGGAGTTGTTTTTATGGTGCTCCAATGTGTTTTTGTTCCATGAAAGTTCGAGGTAATGTTGGGAAATTGTGAAAGTGAAACGTGCACAAGAAGATTGAAAAAAGAATGATGTCAAAAATTTTTTTGATCATCACATTTCCTGAGGAGTGATGAAGAAATAATTCAATACGTGATGAAATCATTTTCCAAATTCTACTCTCAAGTCAACACACAGTTCCCAGTCGTCTGATAATGGAAAAAAATGTTGACGTAAATCTCGATCTTGGTCAAGTTTGGGATGTTCGCCAAAAGCTTTGTGTCCCGAGACACCTGTCAAGCAATGCAGAACTATTTACTCGCTTGTACATAAAATTTACTAACTCACTCACTCACACACTCAACACTAAATATTTTGTAGCTCTACATACAATGTGACACATCAAAAGGATCCATCTGAGTACTACAGTCGTATTTGGTTTTTGGCGCAGTTGCCCGAGATATTTGTAATGCTTCGAAACATCGAAAGGTCACGCGGCAGTACCTGCAGACATTGACAGTGTCCAATGTGTCTTTTCTCTCGCTCTTTCTCACATTTTATATACCTGACTCATACATTCAATGTATATAACCTTTGTCGCGTTGATCTACAGCAAAAACTAAATCTCAAAATCGCGTAATCGGCTTTCCCACCTAAATGTCGACATTCCATTTTTCTCCTTCAACTTTCTCACACGCATACTCAGTTTCGCAGTAGGTATAACAAAATAATCGTTGCTTTTCGAATAATGGCCGCAATCACAAGGTAAGATCTACTGTGGCGAACCTGCTAAACAAACACTTTAAATATAATAGACGAGAAACACAACTGAAATGATGACGGGAGAAAAGATGAAGAATGAGAAGTAGAAAAAAAAAAGGTGAAGTGAGAAAAGCCCAGTTCTTAACGTATAAGTTCACCTTTATTATAGTTATAAGTGATTTTTGGGAAACGACTAATCTATTTCTTTTGTTACAGTTGGATTTAATCCCCTGATAATTGGAGCATCTTGTAAATTTGTCTTTTACTGACAAATCCTGCTCGCCTAAAAAAACTGATTGAATAATCAACATGAATCAGGAAAAAGATGCAACACATTGCATGAAACAATCGAGTGCTACATTTATTTTCACATTTGAAATTCAGTTAAGCATGAAAATAATCCATTATGGCATGTACATAAATATCCAGCTAATATTCATCTGGAAGAAAACGAATTGAGCTCAATGAACTCAAAGCCACAATGACTGCATATACAGATCCACATTCATGTGGTAGTTGCGGTAGTGAACAATATGAAGGTATCATTTCTCACTGGCGTTAAGGCCTTGTTCCGGCTCTCTCTCCAAATGACAATGGACCAATGGCCAAGCCGATAATGAGCGGCCATTGTCGCTCTGGATCTCCGCATACACGACGAGAATCGGCGAGTACGAACCGCACACCGGAGCGTCATTATGGGTAATCGCACGAGTAGCATCCCTGTACGGTGCGCGCGCGACTCTCACCCTCGATGTACAACTGAGGCCAACAACCACCAGACGCCAATGATACATACAGATATATATGTGTACACATCACTGATACACATATGACAATAAATCGTGTGTAGTTTCGTGTCAACGGCACATCTATATCCATGTCGGAAACACCACCATAGATTCAGAAAATCACGCGCGCCCAGTTGCTCTACCAACTACGACGCTCCAGTTATGTATTGCACGCCCACTGATGCATCAACACAAGCACAACGTTCATCACGAGCGATATATTTCATCGGACGCAGATATTGAATATAAGCGAATGATACATTGGAGGAAATGAATATGAAAAAATTTTTGTCAACGAAAAAAAATTGGGAACTCTTGTTTGGTTTTTTATTTGTTGGAATTTTGGAGATACATTGGAAAACATGGAAGAAGTCGGAAGAAATGTCGTGAATGACAAAGAGATAGAGTGAATGGAGGAAGAAGGGATGAAGAGTGAAAAAGCAGCGATAAACGCTTGACTTATTGATATTCTACGTGAATGCGCAACGCCTTCGTCAAGAAAAACTAAGGAAAATAATTTTCCTTCTTGCTCAAACTCGTTGATTCTCGCTTTGCTTTCTTGTCTCTTTTATCGCCTCATGGAAGGAATATAACGCCCACATTTTCTCTTTATCTTGTGTCTTACACTAACTAAAACAGGTGTATGTATATGAATACATCTTTATACGGTGGTTGGGATGAACAGCGAGAAAAGCAAGCTGAAAACGTAGACAGACACGTGAAACCAGTCACAAGCGAAAAAGCAAGAGAGAAACGTGTTAAAACATGCAAAATGATGCAAATTGCGTTCATTCGAGCCCATCGCCACCATCCCTACTGTTCTACTACCCTTGGTGTGCGCTGTAGCAATTCATCCCCCTTCTAGATTCACCCAATGCAACCCTCCTTCTTTATCCTCAATATTTCCTCGCTTACTTTTACTCTCACATTTATTTCAACACTCGCGCGTTGGTGTCTGTGCCGATTCCCTTTTGCCAACATCGTTTTCCCATGATGTTCTCACTCCTCCGCCTTTTGGCCATTGCACGTTGCGGAGATATATTCCCAAAAGCGATGAATAATAAAAAATAAAAATGTTTCAACGATTGTGCGAGAGGCGCTGGCGTCCAGGCGCACCAACGTACACATCACACCATGAATATTTGTTTCTTTATTGTTGTTTTTTGCCCAACGAACGCAGAGAAAACGAGAGAGGTGCAAAATGAAAAGATGAAAATGTCCAAAATAAAAGAAAAATAAATGACGAGTGTGAGAGAGATGCAGAGTGACAGCAATGAAAGAAAGAGATGAAGAGGATGAAAAAAAAAATGAAAAATAACAGGAGCAAAGTGACGGGGGTGGTATAGGAAAAAGCCACCAGGCCCGGGGTGGGCGGGGCTCTTCCCCGGGAACAGGCATGAAACTTCGTCCGCCATATTTACATCTCGCTCCATCAGGAATGTTAAAAAAGACAGCCAGAGAGAATACGAGAAAAGTGGAGGTAATTTGAGCCTTGGTTCTGTAACGTTTTATTTCAGTTTTTTATCCATTTTATGCATGTATGGATATGTGCCTGTCCTCTGATGTGTTCATGTATGTGTCAGATACACATAAATAGAAAATCCGGATATTTTCATCGTTGTCGCAATGTAGTCGCGACAAGCTCTGCACTTCCAAGCCTTTCACTCACATCAGCCCTGTAATACTTCATCTTTCTTACAGATCTGTCTTGCTTGTTGATGTGTAAATATAAATGAAACAATGTTTCATAAGATGATGAAAGCGTAAAGGGAAATTATTACATGTCGTTGAAGTTGCAGTTGAAACGTTTGGCAGTTACCGATAGAGGAAAGTTCATTGCCACACACAGCATCAAATTCAAACAGCAAACAGAGTAAAATTAATGTCAAATCTTTTGATGTAGAATTAGAACAACTTTTTTTTACCGCATAACAGTTCGAGAATTAATAACAATTAAATTGAAAAAATATGACGCATTTACTTAGACAATTTCCTGTGCGACCGGACGTGACATTCGTGTGTGAATTTGCCCTAGAAAATTTTTCTAATAGACTAACACAACGTAAATGGACTGGGAACTGTTGTTCAAAAAAATATCTACCAGGATCACGCTGTATATTTTTTCCATCAATTAAAATTCTTTTCCTCCGGTAATATGTCTAATAAATATTCCTTTATCGTGAGTATTACTCTACCTTGTTCAATATATATAAAATATTTCTCTGATTCAATGCACATCTATATGTCACATTCCCATTGGGCTTCGTCTGATGCACTAATCCCAATGAGGAATATATATTTATTTTTTTTTTTTCACGAATAATCCGTCTGCTGTTCGCTAATGAAATTCGAAAAAAAAGAGAGTGATAACGCGCGCACTAACAGGCCAGTTAGAATTGAGGAGTGGAAGTGAGAGATAACGTCAATGAAAGGGAACAAAAAAAAATGTTATATACGCAGACTACCCAACGCCGAGGGGATTTGCACAGCGTTGATTAAAACTGCGTCAATGTACGGCTGCATGTAGAGGAAAAATAAATAGAAAAAAATATAAATAAAAAAAAAACGGAACACCACATTCACTATAGAACTATCTGCGGCTTCGACGATATTTCATTTTAGTCCCATCCCTTTACTTCATTCCTCGTGTCATCCACATATGTCCACTGCCCATTACTCTCAACGAACAATAAAAAATATCCGATCTATACACAAATCCGTGTACTCTTTATCTTCTACTCTCTGTCATATGAATTTTTGATTGTTACTTCAGTTATATGACTCCATTACCTAAATTGAAAATTCATCAATTTGAGGATTGATTTAATTGATAATTCCAATGGCTTATACTTTTGGTTTGTTCATTGTTAATTGTAGGGTTGGTGGTAGTAATCAATCATAAAACGTTGGTTATTAGTCTGCACGCACGTTGCACACACATATGACATATTGTTCTTATCAATAATGAATAATGATATCTAAATTTCTGTTTGTTGACTGGTATTAGTCAAAATCATATTTAATAAACAGATGATCGTATACAGGGGAATACAATAAATATTTATGTTGAAATTGTAGTGTGAATAATGTAAAGAAATATGTTGAATAAATACCAAATGTTATTTTCTCGTTGGTCATTCAAGTAAAATATGACGTGACCTTTCGTATTTTGTGCTCGACATAATTTCTTTAACATGGCTGACGATGTCACCACGGGGTTGCCAGGATTAGGGTTTTCTAAAGCGTCAATATATAAATAGGCGATATTTTTTCACGACTGGTTAGTTACGTCAACGTTTATTCATTCTAACACACATTGAACAATTGAATAGCATCGATGATGTGTTATTCGATTCAATGGTTGCATGTGTATAAAATGTTTTTTTCTTTTTTATTTTCAAGTAGCTCCCCATTCATTTTTGCTTTTGTAATCAGATTGGCAGAATGAAGGAATCAACGTACGAATATCCATCGACACAAGAAATAAAAATATATTCTCGAATTTATACAGAACACAAGACACAGCTGGAAAAAATTATTATTGAAAACAGCCATCAACGACACGACTGAACAACTCATCACCTAAAAAAACAATCACAACAAATCTGAATACCATCATCATATCATCATCGCACGAGCGCTTTTAGGTTATGTGCATATTGCGCGCGTATCCGCTCACACAATACATCAATTCACACACATGAACTCAAGTGGGACCAGGGATCGTTTACAAAAACTTAAAGGTCGGATGGACTCACACTCGAGGGCACTTCCTCGAGTAGTTCACGAAGAAAAAAAAAATATGACGAACTGGTATTTTCTATCGCGGTATGTGGACACAATGATGAAAGTAAATAACATTTATACATATCAAATGGAAGTTTAATTTAGTGCCGAAGTATATTTGTTCCCAAATAAATATCTTCATAAAAACTTCACTTTGAATTATAATCAAATACTGTGCTACAACATTGACTTCCCGCCCAATTACTGTCTTCTGCGATTGTATTGGGATATATTCATAAAAGACATATACATGTAGATAGATGAGGTTAGAATATATTATACTGATATAATAGGCATGTCGTCAAACTGTTGGGATGCCTAACCAACACACACGCAGAGTACAACGTGTGTAGTTCCTTTGCCACCGTTTCCCGTGTCTATCCGGGGTGAAGATGAGAAGCTTGTTGGAGGTGAGGGGCAGAATGAGGAAGACAGACGATGATGCAGTAAAGGTGAAAGAGAAAGTGACGATGTACACACATTACACCACCCCAGACTATATACAAATATGTATACACGTACATATATGGAACGGAATTGAGGGTGAAGATAAGTAAAAGAGAGAAACAGACAATGAGGTTATATACGTTTGTGTGTACAGATATAGCAGTGGAGAAGTGTCGGTATGTGGGAGGGGACCGGAGAATTTACAGAAGGGGAGAAGAGAAACGAAGCGGTGAGAGAAAGAGGGGCGGTGCATGGCCCCCAGAGCAAACTACAGCCGCCATCTTGCACGTGGTCCGAATTTCTGAGCTGAATACCGATATATATGTGTATGAAACACCGCTTGTGCTTTATGCTTTCTCTCATTCCGTTGTTATATCTGTATTGACATGATTGTATCCCGTGAAAAATTTTCTGATGCTCTCAATGTTCGATACATTGTTTGTCATTATTTTATCGTTGCTCTATTTGACTTGTAACGTGCAGAAATTCCCCGATGTTTTTATGAGAATGACTGATGGAAGAGTTAGAGTTTGGGAAGAATTTCATCAAACATCAAGTCATCAATCACGACTGATGATTATGGGAAAGTTTGTTTTGGTAGGCAATAAAATTTAATTTCATCGTTTATTTTAAAGCGACAGTTATATCGGTGACTATGGTGGAATACAAGTGAGAGGAGGATAATCTCAAGAATTGTTGGGAAAAGTTAACACTCTCTGGATTAAGATATGCAGATAAATCAAATGACTGCGAATTTTAATTTGATATTGTCGCATTTCGGAGACTAATTATCAGTCAATAACTTGAGGGGTTTACAACTCCAACCATCCACATAAAGTTTGACCTTTACAGGATTATATTTACTGTCTGTGACTTTGTAAATACGGAAAAGCAAATAGAGTCAAACCTTGAGTAATTATCAGCCAAATAACCTTAAGTCGTCTTGAACCCTTTGATTCTTAAATGAAAATGGACATTAGCAAATTTATGGATCATCAGAATAATTGCAATATGCAAAATCAATTCAAGATTGTTCTACCAAGTTTAATTGAAAAAAAAAAATAATTTTTTGATGCAATGTATGAGTGAGCAATCCAACTGTAATAACTGTAATGCTTACATAATCACAGATATATTCACGTACACTGATAGAAAAAATGACTTGATTCAAGAAAACTTGTTTCTTCAAGATTCCATTCTTGTTTCAAACTATTCAATTTTCTCTATTCAAAAAATTATT
>JABMBR010001698.1:0-30390 GCA_018881525.1 Meteorus sp. PSUC_FEM 10030008
TATATATATTCGTCATCGAGGTGAAAACTACTCCACGTGCAATTTGGAACCTCACAATTCTCAAGGTCGTGTCCCAAGGGAATATTCTCCTTTTTTTTTCTACTCCCGCCTGCTTTTCCACATTTTTAATTTGCCAAGTCCGTGGTAGAGTCTGAAAGAAAGTCCACCGCGAGATGAAAAATACCAACTACCCATGCAATCATAATGAATCTGCAGATTGTAGAGAAAAATGATTTTTTTATAGCAAAATTGGCAGGGGATGACTGATCAGTCTTACTAAACCACCGACATAGTATTAAAATGTCTTTCATCAAACTCCTCAACATACATTATCGTCATCGAATGCTCAGTCACGACATGTTCGATAGTGGCTGTGTGTAAAACCTCATGATTCTTTGCTTTGTTCGGTTTTTCTCGTGTCCTCCAGTCGAAAGAATAATAAAGGAGAAAGCTGCTTTCCTTTATACCTACCAACGAGTTACTCCCATTGAACGCACGAGTTTGCCAAGGTAACGATCGGTCCCCTTGCCCAGGGTATGAACACAGAGACATCACGTATTTTCCCCCGTGTCCACCAACCCCCGCATCTTTCTCTAACACCACCATTCGACCCTCTTTCATAATCGCTCCCTTGTCACCACCTTCCCTCTTCATTTTTCGCCCACCATCTCCATCCAGCAAACACTATCAAACGAAACACCCACACGTTCTTCTCTTTCAGTTGCGATTTCTCCGTCAGTTCGAACACTGTAGTGGTGCCGCCACTCCGTAATGTTGCGCAGTAGATGCTGCCCAACTATTGTCAGACATGTCAGTGGGTGAGCTTCGGTTGCGTTTCAGTCTACAGCAGACGCGCGGTTGTCGTTGAACCCTTCCCTTTATTGCTCAATATATTCTTTACTATCTCTAACTTTTATCACTGTTTGTGTGTATATATATTCAATCGTTCCCTTGTCTTCTGAATAATGAAATAAAAACGTCCAGTCTGGGAAATTTATTGCTCCTTCAGCGACATCAATACGACTTTATCGAAACTCTTTAAAATGCCACTCTCCCTCTAATATTGTGTCGAGTGATCTTTCAATTATAATTCTCGCGCTGTATTCCAATCAATTTCAAGAATCTTATTCAACTCCGAGAAACTGAAAATGATATAAAAAATTAATTGTTGCAACTTTGGATAAAGATAATCGAGCAATAAAAATCACCGAGAGTAATTGACACCGTGAAAAATCAGCGCAGGGATAATATGAGTGGTGTGAGCTTTTTGGCGGCAGTAAAAACATTCACCCCAAGTGGACGGCGCCGTCGTCGTTGCGATAAACAACACAAAATGTTAGAACTGCCACCGGCGTTTTCTAGTCCGTGTACTCATCAACCAGATGTTGTGCCGTGTTGGGATTCCGCGCCCCCCATTACACCACCGGCTGATTTTCTCCCACCTGGATACAAAAAAGGTGATAAGTATTCAGGTGAGACAGTTCAAACAAGTACAAAAAGTACACAAACATTGCGAATTATTCATTGGGACTCTTTCGCCCTCCACAATTCAACACGTGAAGTTTCGTGAAATTATCTCTGGCCTTTTGTTATATATCTGAATAAGCAGCCGGTGTCGGTGTCACTAAACGGCGCGACACTCCGAGTTCAAGTTCATCGTGTTTTCTTGATCTCGCATCTCCAAACAAAATCATTTACCGATAAATTCTACTCTCCATATATCGACATTCAAGTCAAGTGAAAAAGTTGAAAATGTTCCATTGCTTATCTATAACTTCGTGAACATTGTCTCCGTTGTTTAAACGTTCCTGTGTAAATTTGTTGTAACTTTTCAGATAAAACGAAAACCAAATTCAACATCGTAGATAACCGACAATCTATTCACGTTGTGTATTCTCCTCTTGCATAGTTCCGTGACACGTTTAAATTTCTGATTCGAAATCTGTCATAAAAAGCGAAGATGGAATTTCGTACTAACGCTCTCATGCATATTCAAATATGCATGGAAATATGTATAGATATATAGCGTATGTACACAGCAGATATTGCATTTTGTCACACGCCATCTGGCCGGCGTCTGCTTTTTAACGGCTAATTTGCACCCGTTGCATCACCGATGTCAATGTAATTCTCATTCTCTCCCTTATCCTGCTTCAATTTCTTTCTTTTTTACTTTCATTATTCAGCTCACCATTTTGCCAATTACTTCATCAACCCCCTCGACTCCACCACTGCACGATTGATGTCTATTCATAATTCAAACCATCTTTCAACAATACCTTCTTCCGATTTCGCTTATTCGTTTTCTCTTCTTGAAACCTGATCCACTCACAAACTCATCGTGTTTGTTTTGCAATCTCCATCCATTTGGCGGCGGTGTATTTTATCACACGGAATCTCACATTATCACATGATTAATTCTTTTGCTTTCCAGTACAGATCTCTCATTTGATATATCGATGAATATTACAAATCATCAAATTATAAATGCATGAAATGAACACCAAATGAATTTATTGGCATCATTTGTGTGATGTAATGCAACAGTGGATACACAGCGACGTATTTAAACAGTGCGCCAAGGGCGAGTTGTGATATCTCCCACACTTTCTTCCACATTCCTATTGAAACGAATGTTTATACACTCATTTTTGTTCGCAACTGTATAACCACTCCCACTTATTCTTGGCGTCATAACTAATTGTGAATGGCCAGAGCTTTCCAGAGCTCATACATAAGCCTGCTTTTTCCCCGTTCTTCATCGCCTTCATTCTTTTATACCGCTCACTGAATCACAAGAGCAAAAAGTGGAGCAAGAATAAAGGATTAGAGGTGAGGGTGCAAAGGACCAAAAGTCCGGTGGATTTCATATCATAAAGTATATGTTAGGGAGAATATAAGAACCATCTCGGTCAAGGTCAACAATGAGAAGGTTCAACCAACAGACGCGTATTTGTGAATCGTTCCGCGTGGTTTTAACAATCTCATCATTGGAACCATAAAAATGGTCGAATATTTGCAGTCACTTTCTCAATCGCAGGTGAATTCGGAATTGAATTCATTCATTATGGAGCAATCAATTAATGTAAGAAACGATACCACTAATGGGAATGAAATGATTGTGGGAAAAAAACAATGTCGATGCGAATAATTGTGATCGTATTCTCATGGATGCATTCAAGTATGAGTGCGTAAAATGATATTTTGGGTTGCAATGACTCAAGCAAGAATAAATTCTTGTGCACGGGTTTGCTGTCTGTTATAAAAATCCCATTCTCATTCTCCAATGAATAAATTGCATATATACGAGTTGCAAAAATTTTCCAAATATTTCAAACTTCCAAAAATTAATCCCTTTTAGAAATGGAGAAAGAAATAGTTCAATGATAAATATTTATAACGACACAGCAAGTTCAGCTCTTTATATTGTTTGCTGTACCGCCACAACCGCGCGACCCGTTTGTGTTCATTGTATCATAGGAATTTTATTGGCTGAAATCCAAATTCGGACGGTACAAGCTGGTATAACTATGCCCCAGAAACGTTGGAAATTCATCGAGTGTCAAGCTTTTTTCTTCGATTCTATTTTCTCTACCCATCTTATTTTTCCCTCTACTGTTTCCATTATATTTCTGATCGTTCCATTCGCCGTCATATTTCCGCATAAAAATTTCCATCTCAAAAAATTCCCACTCTCTAACATGAATCAATGTCATCTATGACTATGTAAGAATGGTACATCACATAATGACTTCCATCAATGGCGAAAGAAGAAAGAAAAATGCATAAATAATTTGTATGCGTACGTTCACAAACATATTTATCAGAAAAACAAAGTTAATGTCGATGATCGTTTTTGACCTTGAATAAATCGCGTATTTCACTTGACATACATCCAAAAACTGTGAATGAACTTGTGCACAATCCGCGTGAATTCTTGAACCAACTGTTTATATCGAATTATTTTTTTGTTACAGAGCCGAAGAAGGAAAAGACTGAACAGAGTGCAAATGGCGGATTATCATCAAATTGTGAGCCGTCGGGTAATCAGGGCGAGTATAACCAGGCTCCAAGCTCTGGTGGACCCAAATCGGGGGATCAACAGAAGCCAAATAGGCCAAGTTCGCTTGAAGCCTCCCGCATTCTCACAAGGCGATTAATCATGTTCACCTATGGCAGTACGTATCAACAATGATTATTCTTCACAATTTCCCGATGAATAATCTGAATTAACCGGAAATCTTTGTCACAAACTCATCTTCTATCCAGCATTGACATCGCAACATTTGTTATTCTATTTCTCTTCCCTCCTAAATCAGACGAAAAGGGTGTGATGCCGCCAACAACGGAAGAACAGCAAGCAATCGATAGGTATGTGACGCCACCGCCATCTCAGAATACTCTGATGCTGTCGGAACTGCCAGAACCACCGATTCCTCTCAGTGAAATCGGTCCAATTCCACCGCCGCCAATGTTCAGTTCTCCAAGCCCTACAATTTTGGCCAGGCAACATCAACAACAACTTCCTCTCTCCGATTGTGAAGATGATGGTAAATTGAATAGTTCTTCACCCAATAGATACTTGCCCCAAGATATTGATATATAATAACCTTCTGATCATGTTATGATGTTCCATCCCTCCGAGTAATTTATCATTCCCCTCCTCCATCTATGTCAGTTCCTCATATGACATACGTTCTCATATAGATGATGAAGAAATTGACGTTGAAGAGGACGACAGCAGATTTCGGGTGTACCGGTTTGCCCATCCTGATCCGGCAATTGACACTTCCAAGGTCGAAGAAATTCCAGCGAAGGAACCAAAGTTTCATGCAATGCCACTCAAAAGTGCATTGAAGAAGAAAGATTCTGGTAGTGGTCCCAGTACACCTCAGGGCACACCCACACAAGAAAATCGACCGTTGACTCTTCGTCAAGAGCTTCATGCCTCATTCAAGTAAGCATAGAGTAGAAAAAATTAAAAATGTCATTTCCACTCCTGGTCACATCTCGTGCATTTATCTTTCATGAACATTATCCAATCACTAGTAAAACATCATAACTTTTTTCTTATGCTCGACAGAAGGCCGCCATTGAGGCCTAGGATGAGAATATGGTAATTCATTTTTGTGACAAAGCTACAAAAAGCATGTAGCGAATTCTTATTGCAACCCATTGTTCATGGGTTGATAGCAAGGGAACCAGAAATGTTCTAGCTACATTTCATTCATTACATTTCATTTCATTTCACTGATATTGCCATAATTAAGCTATTCTGGGGATGTCATTGAACCGTTCTTTCGTTGACAATTTCTATTTCATAACAGCCAATGTCGCTAAATAACAGTGGAAGGATTCAAAGATATACATATAAAATTTCGAAAGCCAATAGGTTGTAAGCTAAAATATACCCGATTCAATTTAAGACATGATCATCCGAATACGAGTATCTTTTATCCGTAAAAACATTTATTAGAAGAACATTGGTTCGCTAGAAATCAACCTGATGTTATTCATTATTTGATTCCGTTTTTGGATCGAAGTTATCCAACATTCAGGGATATTGAAATTGAATTATTCATTTGACAGCAATCGGCCAGTGAGATTCGGCTTGGCATTACCATGCACAATGGAAAATAAAGAGAATGCAAGGCCCTATGTTATCAGAGAAGATTCAGATGGATCAGATGAAGGTCAAACGTTCTACCGTGATGACTACGACGACGACGAACGTGAGTATACTTCATTTCTAAGTATTGATATGGACATATCTTGTGTACGTTTATTTTTCACACAACTCGATGATTGGGCCAACTTTTGTCACACACAACCAGCCTTCGTAAAGTGTACTAATTATACTCCATCGTACATGCTTGTATTGAAGAGCAGAGTTGAGGGAGAAAACGCCACCACGTGCCCACACACTGATCGAATGAGTGGACGCGACGTGAACGCAAGTGCCTTGGAGTTTATATTGGTCGCCAAAGATAGCTGGCAAAATGTTTTCGGTTGCGCGGTTTTCATTCTTCAACTCATCTTTCAGTTCGTCATCATCGTTAAAACAATCAAGATTAACACTCATTATTACGATCGGAAAGATAGTGATATCATATGAGATACAATGAATGTATACATACGTGTGTATTAATCGTGTGGCAAAATTTGTTCTGAAACCACTTTGGCAATGACGAAATGTTATCAATCAGAACGGCATCGACATTGTCGATCCCGTGGATGTCCATTGAGTCATTGGATAAATCCATCAAAATACAGAGGAGCGTCAGCTGTTCCGAAATTGACGGTGCATATACAAACATATTCGCATGTTACTTCAATTTCTACGAATTATGAGACTATCGAGGCGATACCACTCCCTTCTTACAATCGGATACTCAAATTCAATGTCATAATTATTCTTATACATGTCAATAAATTCCTCTAGGCCGCCGTTTGGCAGTCAAAAATCGGCGCAGAGAATCACTTTCATTGAAACTGGCCCTCAGACCTGACAGACAAGAGCTTATCAATCGAAATATTCTACAAGTACAGTCGGACAATGAGAGACAGGAGACGAAAGAGGCGATTGGCGCAAGGCTTATCAGGTAAGGAGCTGTTTTACCACTATCATAATGGAATGAATTATCACCCTATACATTTCACTACCATCACTATACCCACTTAACTATTCTATCTTATCTACAAAATTCATATTGAAAAATGAATGAACTGAACGAATTGCATTCGCTCAGAAAAATAAAACTGATATACAGTGTATGAATGAATCATGACCTCCACAACTTTTCGCCCGCCCACACATCTCCAATTTTGATCGTACACATCCACTTGCGTTTAAATATATGCAATAATTCAAATTTTAATATTTTTTTCAAGGCGGCTCAGTATGCGACCAACTCAAGAAGAACTCGAAGAGAGGAACATATTGAAAAGTAAGTGCGAAACTTCAACATATATATGTGAACACATATTGACAAGCTGATAGTTGAGTTATCAGTAAGCAAATAATAATTTGGTTAAAATGGATCTTTCGTGTTATTATTCCAACGCGATACAAGAGATAATTTCTCTCATATCGATTATCTATACACATAAACTGAAAAGATATAAAATAATAAATGTGGATTTTTTCAGAACAAAGCCCCGCTGAAGAGAAAAAGCAAAAAGAAGAGAAAAAAAGATATCTACTTAGAAAACTCAGTTTCCGGCCGACAGTGGAAGAGCTCAAGGAGAAAAAAGTAAAACATAACTCTTTCTATATTATATAAAGACGAAATTCGTTCTAGAGTTGCATTAAAGATACATTTCCACGCGGTATGTTTTCTATAGATTATCAGGTTCAACGATTATATTGAGGTGACGCAAGCTCACGATTATGATAGGAGAGCCGACAAACCTTGGACAAGACTCACGCCAAAGGATAAAGCAGCTATTAGAAAAGAGTTGAACGAGTTTAAAACATCGGAAATGGCAGTTCATGAAGACAGCCGACACCTCACTAGGTAATAAATTACATCTCACATGGAACGTTCACACTATAGAATTCAGATACGTCTAAAACAATGCATTCTTTTTCAATTATTCAGATTCCATAGGCCATGACAATCGCAATGTGAAGAGATATTAGAGTGCAGTAGAGTGAATTATCTTTATGCGATGTGGTGGTATCGTGTTGAATTCATCGTTTTGTGTTGCGAATCAATGCAAGAAAATATTGGACTTTGAATGCGGCCACCGTGTCTTTCTGTTACTTTGTCGATAACGCTCTTTGTTGCTCCCTAGCGGAAAGGAAGAGTTGTTCGAATTAGTTCTATACTTTTTCTTTATTTCCCATTTTTTCTGTTATTTGTTCAATGACATTGTTACCGAAGGTAGATATGTTCGAAGACAATAATCCGTATTGCACTGTGTCTTCGAAGGAGGAGATTGTGATAGGGTGTTATTCCGTCTTGTGTCACCCATTCACCGGCGGATTCACTCGACATTTTATTGTTATTATTAATAATGATAATAATGATAATGGTAATAGTAATGATGATATTTTTTCCGATTGCACCATTCATACACGTTCTCGATTGATCAATCTGTCGCTTCACCACGCTACATCTATTCAATTATTTCGATAACTAATTCATTCAATTTTATGAATCATCGTATAATAATTTTCATTCCAATTTTCTCGTAAAGAAATGTATGAATGATATGATAAATATAAATCGACGACCCGTATTATTAACGAACAATATTCACATGATGTACCGTTCTACATCTGATCTATGGATTATGGACGCGGAGTTTGTGTATTGGCGACACTGTGGAAGATATAATTTTTGTGCCAATTATATCCCTTCGAACAGATATCCCACATAACGTGTTACATGCGCGCGGATATTTTCGTGCTCCCTCACAATTGTCAAGCTGGATAGTTTTGGTGTTACCTCCAGAACAAAATAACGTTGTAATTACATATTTTGATCTCACAATACGATATTCACATCTATCCGAATTCCTGGAAATGGTTTCATTTTCTCAAGTCAATACTTCTTTATCTTCTTAAATGATACATTTCGAAACTATTTTTCCTATGGTGTTTATACTTTATGTAACCGCAATAAATTCTATCATCTAGCGCTATAATATTGGGTAACACCATATCTGCTCGAACGGCTATCATGAATATTTTATACTATGACCTAGTAAATAAATTATCATTATAATCAAATGTGAAATGATGGGAAATGGATAATGAGAAACGCAAAAAAAGTGCGTTGTGCAGTAGAAAGTTTTTACAGGAGTTATAGAAATTAGCATTTTATCAATCGCCGCGGTTTATTATGATGTTATCGTTTAATTACTCGATTAATCAATCAATCCAGTAATCATTTTTTTATCAATGATATCAGACCATTCACTCATCATTTAAATACTCATTCACAAAAAAAACAGTTTCACACCATAAAAATAGCTTGTGTGTAAAGATATTTAATATAATTACTTCGTCTTATTCCTTGTCATATTTTATATATTTTCTGATTGTATAACATAACAACCAACAATTTATTGTCACGTAATAAAGACATTAAACAAAGTAAAAAAAATGAATGGATATATAAATAAATGGATGGAAATACTAAGAATGAAGACAGTTTGGCAATTAGCGCGACACCGCGAAAATCCGACAAAAGCTGTTATTATAGTTATTAGTAAGAAACAAACGGCGTTAATATAAATGTGAAAAAAATTCAAGAATGAAAAAATGATAAACGAATAATAGGTGGGGAGGTGATCTGAAGGGAAGCATTGTTGTGCAACCACCAATTCGATTTGAGAATAAATCGACGCATGTGATCTTTGAACGTGAGGCTAAAATTATTGTGAATCGCGTCGATTCTGACTTACCTTTTTCTCGCCCTTTTTGCATCACTGTTGGATGCAGAGTAATACAAAACGAAAAAAAATTGTTGACTAATTAAGGATGTGAAAGAAAGAAACAGTTGTTGATCAATTTCGCATATCCACCTTTTCTGATTCATCGTAAAATACTCACAGTTTATTGATTCAATCGTATCATTTTCATGAGCAATAAATGGAGTTTATCGAAACAAAAAAATGAAATTTTCGCAATGGAAGTCTTTGGATAAATCAACTAAACGAATCAATGAAGGGAAAATGTCTCTTGTTCCATTGGTCAAACACCAACCGACTACTGTGTAGTCGATTATATATATATCTATACATAATATATACATGTATATGTAATTCGTCGTGTGCTGTTGCTGCTTCGGAGAAGGATACGAATAAACAAATAGTGATTGATACAAAATTGAGCGAGCATCCAACAAATCTTCCCGCTATAGGCCAGTTAGCATCGAAACACGTAGCATAAAAAAATTTCACATTGTAATTATGAAATTCATAACAGCGATAAAAATCACTGTTGCGTTGAAGAGACACATTCGGTCGAAAAATCGTGTATCCATATGTATGAATATATACATACAAATATATATAAAGAAATGACTAACTCTCTGTACATAGTATACATAATGTAAGCACATGAACGCAATAAGAAACAAGCTGAGAAGGGCTTCTTAATTCACGCACCACTGCTGTATGCATTTTGAGAAAAAAATACAATAGGAAAAGATTTATTCTCATTCGGAAAAATGATCATGCAGTAAATTGTGTAACATACCATTTGGGTATATGCATATTATCTCGATAGATATGAATGAATAGATAGATAGATAGATAGATAGATAGATAATATTGTATTCTAGGGATAGTGTGCATATTCCAGCACAAAATCTTGGTATTTTGTGTACGAAATGAGGAGAGAAAAAACGAAAAAATTGACGTGGAGACGAAGATTATGAAGGCTGGAATGAAAAGTTGCATTAGCTGTGTACTGCAATTTTAGAATTATGGTTCTCAACAGAGGTGGAGATTCTTGATTGTACCATTCGTCTGGAATTCAAGACATCATCAGGAAGATTGATCGTCGTTACCAGCTGTTCTATGTATTGGAAACGTGTTGAAGAATATGAGAAATATTCAATAACATTTGAATGAAATTAAGGAGGAATTGGGACTGGGAACTTTACGCGGATATGCTGTACGGATACAAACGTTAAATGTATGCATAGCACTATTCAATTTAAGCTTGTAGTGTAATAATAGGAAGTAGAATTGCTAACATTAAATGAATAATTGGCAAGGAACACCCGCACCCACCGAAAAATCAAAAGTGGAGTACACCCATAGATTCTATCATTACAACTGTTCATCATCAAATTCATCGGATAAAAAAAAATAGTAGTAATATACTTTTACATTTGTGAGTACGCATCTGAATTGTCCCTTCCATATTAAAGCGAAAAAAGAAAAAATCGTTTTTTTTTCTATTTTTTTTTTTTTTTCTTTACAAAGAGGATGAAAAATTACTCATCCTACGGTGACAAATCCAGTTACAAATATGAGCGGACGGGCCACAAAGTCATGAATGATTAGTGATTCACATACATGAACTATTCCCACCGATTAATTTACGCCATTCACTGTGCGGAACATTTCTGAATTCTCACTCACCAAACGGCAAAACAGAACGTTGAATAACAACACTGTATTATATTGAAAATAAGGAATTATTCGAGTTGTAATGATGATAATGTATATATTGATTGAACTGTAAACTTAATGGTATGATTACATCAATCCGCTAATTCATCCTTCATCCTGCAGCTTGGAAATATAAATGTGGAATACTCTAAATTCGTTGTGTTCATGTGAGAAGCTACTGCAATGAGTGCAAACAATTGCGTGAACGAATGTGCATGGATAGGAAATGATAGAGCGAACGAAAATCTAATTTGAAGTGATTAGAAGGGCGCATAAAGAGGAAGTGACTTTTGCCCCAAACAATCATTTTTTTATATACTTACCGCGCTCCTCTATTTATTGTTAATGTTATTGACTTTCATGTATCGTCAACAATTGCAATTATATGTGCATTACTAATGAGCTACCATGAGAAACAAGAGTAAATTGTTGATTATTCTGCGAAAAAAATCATTATAACTTTTGTACACCCACTGATTACCAGTCGATAAGGGATCAGAATTGTGGTCCAACATCTTTCATCTATCAACAAAAAGACTTATCATTCTACACTTCATCTCACTCGAGTTCATTTAAATGGTGCCATTATCAGGAATGATCATCTAACAGCATTTTAATATTCCATAGAAAAAATTTGAACCAGGGATATGGAAAATGCGATCTGAAGATTGGGTAAGGGGGAAGTCAGGCAGAGCAATTGATGCATATGAAAAATTTTCGACGCTTATTATTGACTTCAAAATATGTAAATTGATTCAATCACCACTTCCGATTCGTACTTCCACCAACAAATGAATCGAAATCCTTAAAAGTATCGTTGTGAGTCCTAGATTGATGCGATGCACGACGCGATCGTTCACCCAACAGTCTGAAAGGTGAAATCTTAAAACAGAAAGAAAACCATGGAATCAATCATACATCCAAAAGATTTGCAAACAAATATAACATGAGAACAGGAACTAACTTTTTTTGTGCTATAACTTCGAATATTGACTCCCATGAAGAAAGCGATTCGTTGTAAGGCGAAGAGGGATTTCAATCTTACTCTCGGATCGGGTTGTAACAATTTTTTCAACATATCCTCAGCATTTTTTGATATTTCTATGCCTACTGGTAATGTTCCTGGTGGCAAACATTCGCCCTCGACCTCAACAATGTATCCATCCTTGGTCAAGGTCATGGGATACTGAAACAAGAAGAAGACAAGGAAATATTAACAAATTTCGAAAGAATAACTGCTCGTTCAAATTCTATAATATTCATGGCGATTGCGTGAGCATTTCATCGTGTAATCATGGCCATGGAATAATAGTCTGCGGTGGAAAGGAGGCAGAACAAAAATATCCAGACAACAATGATGAATTTATGCAAATTTTATTCGCCACTCAAACTTTGAATGTTACCTTGTTTCATAAACTGTAAAAATTATTTGTCAATTAATTTAAATAACAAGAGCGAATATAACGTGAACATCATACATATACATGTATACCGGTTGATAAATCACGAGTGATTAATAAATTTAAGCGGGAGGTAGTAACGTCTGCACGATGACCTTGACCAAGACTCATAACGGTATATCCATAGAGCGAATATTAATATTTTGGGATCAACGATACAAATCATGGGGAATATACTTATATATTCATGGCATTTTACGATCCCCTGAAGATTTATCACCTCACTTGGCAGTATACGAAGATATGTTTTCGATTCACAATTTTATTAACGTTAAATGTGAGGTTTTATATCTGCTCAAGGTTCGAAATACGTGAAGTGGATACTTCTTCATTCATGGAAAAAACGAGAGGCTGATCAACTTCCCAATCAAAGTCATTTTTCAATACTCCTCTTCACCCAATGATTCTTTATCTTCGCCGCGAAGTTTGGAGGATGTAAATCGTATATGGTTGATGAAAGTCCATATCCACATTATACTCATATGAATATGAATGTGAATCTACTGAACAAAAGACAAAATGCTTTGAGTGTACACTCAATGTTAGCTAATTGCTGTGTAAACCGACTCACCATAGCAATGGCCATAAATATACGAGTTAACTTTACGAAGGTACGCAATCTCTACGTTGGATCATCGCCAGCCCTCTTCATATATATTATGTGTTAAACAATTGAATGTAAAAAAAGGATAGAACCAGAATAAACTCAAGGGCAGAGTCATAGAGCCGTGCAACTCACGCACATCGTTCTAAGATTTTTCTTCATAGAGAAAAAAAGATTTTGTTTACCACGATGATGTTCTTCACAATAACACAAAACGGAAGAACAATCTCATCAGAAATTGTGCATTTCAACTTGGATTCGTATCAATGATGGAGTCACAATGTGAATAAGGAGGCGCACCATTTCGATCCCTGATGGAAAAGAAAATAAATGAGCTGTTATATTTGAACAAGGTTTCATTCAATTCACAACGAGATGAAATAAGGGTGATCGAAAGAGGGAGAAGAAAAGGCAGCGGATGTCACGGAGTGAGGAGGAAGCAGCCCATAAGATAGACACGTCAGCAGACGCGTTGTCTCATGTACATATGTATATGTATGATAATTCTTTTTTTTTCCATCTCAGTGCCCTTTCAACGCTCAGTCCTTCCATGAATATTCATGATTGTGGAGATATGCCTGTGCTATAGAAGAATTTCTTCACCAGATTCGCACTGCTAGGCATTCTCAACAGAATTAATTGTAACATTTAACTCGGTACGTGAAGTAAATTGCTTGCAGCGATAAAAGTTAAAAATAGCTAGGAGCATTTTACAGGTGTCGTCCGAGACTTGTTTTTGCTATGGGTGCATTGACATCTGTTGAGTTGAGCTTCTATTCCTGGCGTCAGTAAGATAAGCGGTCGTTTCTCACGAGGACGCCACACACCATCGCCGACGCCACCACCATCACTGTTTACTCTTTCTCAGGATAACTTCAACCAATACAATATCAGCAAACGTTGATGCAAAGCAATTCAAACACCAACAATAAACGGAAATTGATGGCATGTTCAATACAACTAGACTTGCTCAACATGATTTTATTATTCCTCGCTCTTTTCAGACGGCGGCGACGAATGAAAAAAAGTTTGAATACAATATGCAAAAATATGCGGAAATGCCGGAACAATGCACAATGCAACGAAAGACCTGCGACTCTTGAAGGGTGGGTCCACCAAACGGATACGAATAAACAATTCATTTTAATGACTTTTGATAAAGATGCATAAGGAAATGGGACAGATTTATGAAAATTTATATGACAGTTGCCGATATTCACACGCCAATAATTCATACTGAGATATAGAATTCATCTGGTCAACAGGCAAAGTGAAGAATTAATCCTGACAAAATCATCTTATCCAAAAAATGCATAAAGACAACTAAATAATTTCCAAAAAAACTGAAACATATCAAATGTGATGGTAGTTGTATTAAGAACTTCCGTTACCGTATTAGTTATCTCACATTTTCAATCATGTCTCATTTTATGAGATTGATGCCTGAATTTGTTTATTCTCCATTCCAGTAGATCATTATGGAAATGGGGAAGATATAAAATATCGTCATAAATGCCGAATCAGTGGTAGCAAAAACAAATAAAATCTCACAGCGACTTTACCTTCTGTATACCGTGAAGGTACTCACGCAATATAGATAATAGCCAGGATCTATAAATAGAGTCTTAAGGAGAGCCTCACATGAGTATATATGCCCGCTGCACAGTCACGGTGCAAAAGCAAAAGAGGAGTCGGAACGGAGTGCGGTACTTATTGCACACACGAGCAAGCTCGGTATTACGTTTTGCAGCTCTTTTATCTCAAACTCTTCGACATGACTGCATGTTGGTGAATACATACGGACCACTGAACACTAAATGAAAGAAGAAGAATAAATGCCATATGATAATAATGATGATGTCGTTGACGATAACGATGATTATGACATGTGAGGAAGAAAAAACTGCGAGAGCACCGTGAAAGGAAGTGCATGATATCTTGTTGTGGAAAAGAAAACTCGATCATCCTGGCGCCATGAAAGTGTGGTTTTATCTGTAAGTTCTCCGATATAAACACAGCTCTGCATGTTTTTCATTAGGCTGTTCCAGAACGCCAGTTTAATATGCGTCTTATTATGGACCCTCACGAGAACATATCAACAATGGAGTATTATGGAAAAAACGCAGCATATCCACAGGGAATAGATGAACAAAGGAATTTTGCTGCCGTATGGGATCGCTTTCGTATCAATAAAACGCAAATTCCGTCATTGATGGCGTCACTTACATGAGACTGTGCTCAATGCCAGAAGCCTACCCTGACCTGGGTCAGCACCATCCGCATTCGAGAAATTTCACAGTTACTATAATAAAAACGATAGGCGCCAATTTCTTCTCTGAGTTCCTATTCTCCTTGTTCTCATTCGTATTCATTATTTTAGTTGTAAGACATGGAACATCCCAGCATCATTGCTCGCGCCGCTTCTCTTCAACCCGAGTCCATCGACTCTGTTTATATCCTTGGGGTTCACTTTACACGTCGATAATCCTCGCACAGGTCTAGGTATATAGAGAAGGCAAACGTGCGCCGTTCTTGCAGAATGGCATACGCAGAACCGTCATTACAAAGTCCTCTTCGGGCTTCTTTTCCTTTTTTTTCCTCTCTTTTTCTCGTTCCCTCTCCCCTTTCGACCTTCTCTCTTTCTCATTCTGTCCATTTCTTTCTCTGTCCGATTCCTGGGGCTACTCTTTGGGCTCGAATGATCGCGAGTGATTGGTAGCACAAGTCTATTTATATATCGTTCGCTTCACCGCGTATTCAAGTACACATCCACATGAGCACGAAACAACAAACTACTCCTTGCACTCCATCTGATAATCCTGGTCTTTGGAAAAACCTTCCTGGAATCTTCCTCTCCCTGTTGCACTGTTCATCATACAATTGGATACAATTTGATGATACCTCAAGAAACACAAAAATACAACTGAATATGCCGTGTTTTGGTTTTTTATTCACTGCAAACTCTGTGAAAAAATACACAAGTGATTTTCATATGAAAGATATTTATATAAACAACTATTTTTGTCATTATTCTTATCTTCTTGTCGGATTTCATACTTGGAGAGGACACCCAACATATATCACTTTGGTCCAAATGAAATATTACAGGACTAAAGTTTGGTTCATTGCTCGAGCACACTCCGCTACCATTCTCTTCGTTTTTCTTTTTCAGTTCTTTTTACTTTCAATTCTTATGTCTGCATAGGTCCATCAGAAGTCCTCAGCAGCTCTGGAAATTATCATCGTATGGAAAGCTACTATTGCTATTATTGTTACCATCACAACCATTTACTCTCCGTTTGTTTCAATTGAGCACCAATCATGAAATAATCCTCCGCATCCTCCATATTTTGTTACATGAAATTTCATTATCTCTGAAGACAGAATTGCATACAAATGTCAACAGTTTTTTAGGCCCTTTCGTGCGTCGCTCGTCCACCCAAAAGTTCAAACTCATCGTTCATATTATTCATTTCATTTTTATTTTCCCCATTTTCTTTTTTCACTTTGTGACTGTTGTGCCGCCCCCACCCTCGCACATTCACAAGAGCGTGCGGATATCCAGCATCAACCACTATGCCTTCTCCACCGTATAGGGACTCGCGCGTGGTAAATTCTTCTCCATGAGCATCCTCACAAAAAGCTAAACCTGCTTCACCGCTTATTTGTATATTTATTCCAGTGGCGTTGCCGCTGCTGCCATTTTATATATTCCATATTTTTTTCTTTCTATACCCTCGTCCTTCTTTGGAGTCTCAAGATATATTACCAACACAGTCCTGAAATAGAAGCAATACGTTGGCAAGAAGAAAATAATGACAAAAAACATAATGATGAAGAATTGAAGGTCGTGAAAAGGTGTAAGCCGAAGAGGGTATGTATAATTTTGCCCTATTAATAATATAATGAAATAATAACGAAATGTGGCGGTGTGCATTGAACGTGAGTAAAACGTGTTTATAGATACAGAGGAAAATGAGATTTCAGCCGTGCACATTCTGTTTATGATATTTCACGCCGACTTCTTTCAATGCTATTGGTGATGTCTTTTCCTATCTAGTTTATGCTACACATGCCAACACAATATACGCATTACTGCGCAGCAATTTGTCCATGATTATGAACATATAAACAAATGCAAATGAGCAAGAAAAAAAATTCAAATTCATGTAGAGTGTTACGGAGAATTCATCAATTTATGATGCTATCGTGATTGCATTTTATTGCATCGTCACATTGATATCTATTGCACGTGACAAAAAAATATGAATATTTGATTGCTGATGAATAATTTTCATTGAAAAGTTGAAAACTGGTTGATTTGTGGGATAAAAAATTTCCATCATTCAACTTTACTGTGCATAAACATGTCATTGATGAGAAAAAACATCAATCGCACCACCAAACATGAAATTCGTGCATCTCTGCTATCGTGCCTTTCTCTTCATACAAAGTCGTCATGATTGTTCGATATGAAGTGATAAATATACATAATGTCATGCGGTCCATTAGGTGTGAAGAACACACACACACACACACACACACACACACACACACACACACACACACACACACACACCCGCACATGTATATACAATCGAGCGAATCACCCAGGAATATATCAAGCAATGATCACTGCGAATGATGGATAACGATCTAGGCGGCAATTCTTTCGCCTCACATTTTCTCTCTCTCTCTCCCTCTCTCACACACTCCACTCACCCGCTCTCATTCCCTCTTAAACTTCCCCTTTCCTCTGTCTCTCACACCCACTCTCACGCCATATTCTTCTCTTTTCTATCAGTATATACACTTCTTATTCACCCGCGCGCTTTGCCCCCATTATTCAATTGAATTCAATGCTAAGCCCAACCATTAGGAAATTACCATCGAGAACTTTCTTTTGGAATGCAACACGTCACATCTGTGTAGCATCATCACCCTACCATAAATCAAATATGGAATTTAATGTCTTTTTTTTTATCAATTGTTTAATTTTCATGAATTGCAAGACCGAATAGTTTAGTATATCAATGACTCTGATATAGAAAAATATTCATTTTCATCTGAATAACAATTGATAGTCTTTATGTTATATAAATCTAGCCGGAAGTTCAGAATGAATGGAAAAATTTGAGAAAGAGCAACGAAAAACATCTGTAAATGTGACAATGACGACTGCGATTTAAATAAAATCACATGCAATGTCACTATTGTTGATGTTATTTCCATAGAAATTCATTGCGTGGATATGGGGACGATTGGGTTTTTAATTCTCTTTTTCATACGAGGACAAATCTTTTTTCACATTAAGTGTTTCACGATTATCCACGTTGCAGGAGTTTTCCCACGTTAACCAAAGCCCTATGTGAATTAAATATGTGGGTGTGTGTTTGTGTGTGGGTTCAACATTAGTAAAGATGGAACACGTTGGAGGAAATAAAAAAAGAATACTGTCACGAAATTGTGTGTGCATGTGTGCGTGTGTGAGTGTGTGCAAACGGACTACTAATCTTGACATCGTAGGCGACAATCGTCTTCGGTTCTTCCGCCTTATCTATTTCCTCGGTCCTTGAAAATTCACCGACAAATGTCTGTAGACACCGCCACGTCAACCGTGTCAATGTCTGTACGTTTCACAGCGCATCTACGTCAATATCAAATGGTGGTGAACTTGAAGAAAAAGAGTAAAAGGAGAAAAGATGAAGGGGTAGCAGGGAAAAAGACGAAATTGTGCGTCATGAGAATGATTCGTAGTGAATCCGAGTCACGCGCACATCGCCCCCCTTTTGTTCCCCCTATTTTGCAATACATCACGCGAATGTGTTTGTTTAAACTTATAACAACTTTTTAAAAACTTGATGAGTATCAGACCCCATCGTTGTATATTTACTTTGATTAAAATACTATGTAAGGAGATGATAAATTTTCTATACAAACTGCAAAGAAATAATCATTTGACAACTGCTGACAGTTTGGAATAATTTTTTCATAATTTTTACGGATTTGTCGTATGATGAGGTCAATTGTTCAATTGAATATAAACGTCACGCATATCGTACAAATGAATTTACGTGATAGACCTTGTCCTTGATAATCCAATGGAATTTTTAATGACAAGTGAATATATGGGAGTTTTGATCAATTGACATAAAGACAAACCCTGAATTTTATCATACGCTTATCAAATAATGCGCTGTATTTCCATGGTTTATGGCAAATTAAATTGTTGTATGAATTGTGTATAATAATCATTGCATGATAATGTCGGCGTCTAATGTCGATTGCCGTTTACCTTGGACCACCTCTCAAGTCCTCTTGCAATTTATAATTGCACGATGAAAAAAAATTCCAACCACTATTATTCATATAGATAAAATGACGCATTACAACTGATAATGCAAATGACAATTGATGTTTAGAGGCAAATGTGATGAAATAAAAGAAAAAAAAAAGGGGAGATGTCTTACTCATGGCCGGACGTCAGCTGGATGCGAACTATGAATGAGCATCTCCCCATCGAACTCGTCTCGTGCGTGACACGCATATTTTTATCAAATGTCAATTCATTTCTATCTCACTCTCCCTTTTGTTTATGCACAGACAAACAAAAATTTCATTCAAGCGCATCATATTGTGGATACCTCGACAATCAAATGATAAAGACATAAAACAATTCACGAGTCCTTGACTATGACCACCAATATATAAAGAAAAAAATTTCAAGTGTATCGTACACGTGAAAGAAAATTATTCTATTATTTTCTTGAAACCAAATCGCCTCGTTGCTGAGATATAGTTATTTTATGATTTAATTGCCATACAATTATGATGATCAACAATACCATACAGTTAAGAGCCATTTTACAATGGGTATAGTGAAGCGGAAAAAACGCAAAAATGTATCGTGAAATAAGATTTGAGAATGGAAGAGAAAAAAAATATGGAAAAAATATGGAACCCGGCAGGTTTCTCTCCGGTATATATTTATCGAGTCGTAGAAATACAAATGGCAATTCGACGTACAAACAAAGTACATACAAAAGTACACATCTATGTACATGTGTGTGTAAGTGTAAGTGTTCATATATGGAATGGCGAGAAAAAAGAAAGATGAAGAAGATGGAATAAACCGGCCGCAAAAATCTCGAAGTGAGCAAAAGGCGAATTGAGAACGAATGTATAGAGAATATGTCAAATGGAGAAGTAAAAGGAGAGGTTAGGACGAGAAGCGGTGAAAAAAAGAGAGGAAATAAGAGGAGATGATGATGATGATGATGATGATGATGATGATCGGAAAGGAAGAGAAAAAGAAGAGTAAAGCAGAGAGTTAGTGGATAAATACAAGAACACAAATCGACGTACTCTGGCGAGGTCACACATCCTTATACTTCGTAATACATGTAATACGGATAATACCTGTAATGCCTGTGTAACGCATTATACACCTGTGTGCGCACTCCCTCACTCCCTCACTCTATTCTACCTCACCTTTATATCGTCTTCTTTCCTTTTTACATTATAGCTCGTTGTGTGTCGAGCACGACGACTGTTTGCGATTTGCACTACGCGCGCGGCCTTGCCCAAGGAGTTTGGCTTCTTACAATCACTTGACCATGTATCATAGCTAATAACATCAATCCAAACACACAAACATATGAGTGTGTGTGCTTAAGAGAATATATATGTTCTAGTCATGATCAGTCATTGAACTCAGACGCACCCGCTTCAAACGCAACTCCAATATATCTCTCTAAAATCAGTATTTTTCTAATGTCAATAGTGTTCTTATCTATCATCGACTTCCTCAATCCAAATAGAATATTTATTTTATCATTCCAACTCCACCGTTTTATATTACGATAATTTTCTGTCGCGTTGCATACAAAAGTCACCTCAAAGTGAGAGAGATAAGAGAGAAGAAAAAAAAATGGAAAGTGGAGGGAGATGGAGAAGAGGAGCTGCTGCTGTTGCTGCTGCAGCAACCATGAGACTTTGTATAGCAACGGATATGTGGCATGCCATCAAGGAAAGGGACGGGGACGCGCGGATGGAACGGGTTGCTGTTCAGGTTTTACTGCAAGGGATCGTTAAGATAATCGCTGCTATCCTCAGCCTAACTTAGCCTTAGCCGGACGCGAACAAACATAACGCAAAGCTCTCCTCTACTCTCGCGAGAATCTTCTTAATCATTCCTAACCCTTCTTTCGTCTCTTTTCCACACAAATTCATTATTCTCATCCTTTGTCCACTCGTCCACGTCCTTTCACTTCTTCATTCACGTCTTCCTCTTCCTATTCTCTCATCTCATTCATTTTCTTTCGAAAACCCAATATCCTTCCAATATTATTCAGATTCAAATTGACATTTTGAAATTTGGCTAGTTAGGTATAATTATTGAATACTCATCATGATATTTTCACACATGTAACACATAGGAATGAGCTGTGGAGAAAAATATGTGAAATCATTGCGGTTCTAACTTTCCATTTTTAGTCGTCTAATATAAGGGGAGAGATATTTGTATATATGTATAGCTCATGATAGTGATGTGTATATCTCGATTTCTCTATCTCTCTTTCTCTTTCCGTCTAACGCAATGTACTTCGTGCCAACAGCATTATGGCATTTTAGCGTAAGACGTGTAACGTTGTCATTAAAATCACAAAGAGCCCAAGGTCCTTTCACGGGCTTCTTTCATCCTCCATATAACCATAAGTTTGTGTCGTATAGTAATCCTCTACATACATTTGTGCCGTCCATCCGCGTGTCTAATGTCCTTCAAAAAAAAAAAGAGGAAACGTATATTGAAATGTGGAAAAGAACAAATTTTTCCAAGCCGTATCTCTCTGTAACTTATCAAATAATATTTATCAACTGTGACAAAAAAAATCTACAGAAAATTTCTATGTGGGTAAAAAAATTATTCAAGAGTATCGCCAACGTTCGGTTTGTACAATGATAATAATATAAAAATCAAATTCTCTCATATCATTACTCCAATTCTATTTTATTGACCCTTCCTAAATCTTATCTACCCCCCAGTCAAATACAATAAAATTTGTATATGACAGTAATCTCCAGTTCCAGGAAAAAAAATTCTCTGCCTCCACAGATTTCAAATAATTATCTTGCATAACACACTGTTCCCTTTGAAATTTTCGACAGATTTACATTCAAACACTTGTAAGATAATTTCTGTCTGTATGCTTCAGTTCAAGGGACAGTGTCGTATTACAATTTGATGAATTTCCCACAGATTTTTGGGAATGAGGCACGACAAAAAATGAGAGAAACTGATATAGAATATGTAGCGCAACATGTGTGGGAGAAGCAGACATACTGGGGGTTCAGTTGGGCTACTGTCGTATGAGGAAAACCGGATTTAACTTTGGGGATAAATTAAGTGACTGAAATTCAAGGCCAACAGGACCTACCCAAATATACACAGTGCACTCTCTTATCTATACACACTTTGTTCATATTCATGTGTGAATGTGTGTGTATGATGCACATCTCTTTCCATTTTTCCTCCAAATATAGTTGCTATAATTGTTGTGATCCGTAATACCAACGCAATGATGATGCAATTTGTCTCACGTCCAAAGTAGAATGTAATCTTTCTTCACGATTATAGAATACAATTTCCTTTATCAAGTAAAAAATTTGTATATGTAAAATAATAATTAACTGCCACAAATGGAAATAATAAATCTTACTTGATGTTACACAAATAGTTTTTCAAACATATTCATCAAGTAGTTCACGATTCGATGCGTTCAATCACATGACTCACTCTTCTCCAATACTCGTGGAACGTGAAAAAATGAAGAAAAAAAGAGAAAAATATCATAACTAATGTTATTAAAAGGCGGACGCGACCAATTATAATGACCTTCGAATGTTAAATTGTAGAGAAAGAATTAGCAAATAGTGATCGATAGTTGGAATTGGTTAAGGGACGTTGCTGTGACGAGAAGATGATGGAATCATTTTCTACAACACTTTTGCGTAATAGCTTACACGGTTAGCTCCTTCGCCACGTGTATATATTACATTTATATGAATTCAGACGTCAACAAGAGTCACTCGATTGAAGTGGAATCGCGAAAACGATTCGTGTTGTGTGCTCGTGAATGACTACCTATACTTCAATATTGGGGAACAACACCAAAATATTTCAAGTTCACAATGTATTTATAGTGGAAAGAGATAATTGTGCATCAGATAAGAAATCGCTCCCAATTCGAGCGCAATCATCAACAAGATGTCTCATGTTGGATTTATTCTCTACTTCATAATTTATTGAAAACGATATTCAATTCGATTCTTCGATAGTTACTTTGTTGATTTCATACCATTCCTCATTGACAGTGAATGGAATACCTTCCACTCTGTTATTCAATAACAACCAAAGTTGGTTATGGACAATAAAAAGATCCATTGATTTGAGTGTTGATTCTCGAATTTTGATGGATCATCAGGTTTTATCGAACTCATGTTTGCACAATCCCCTTTTTCGTGTGCGCTCTATGATATCCAAGTCAACATCTCTTCCACACCTGTAATCCCACTAACGGGAACGTAACGGTTGGCAATAGCTGGTTGTAAAGTCACTTGGCGCCTGGAGATACAGAATAGGAAAAAAAAAACAAAGAAAAAAAGAACCGATACTTGGCAAGATTTAGTTGGCGTGGAGCTATTCTGGAGTATAACTCCAGTGTCATGCACGCTAATATCCATTTTTCCAACTGTACTTCTTCAATGACGAACATGAACTTCGTAATTCGAGTATCACACAACGGAAAGACATCATTTTCTAGCTGAATCATTCACTTTTTTTTCCAATAGACTCTAAAGTATCATCGTCCTCTGTCAAATGTTTTATTAACGTGATCAACACCCACATGATTGCAATTATAGATAATTGGATGTAATACACTACATTTGCTGAACTTGGGACAAATAAATATATATTGTGAGGATGTGGTATGAAGTGTGGAATCATGTAGGTCACATAACAAACAGAAATGTTGCGCCGTTATTACTTTTTCAATATCGCCATATTCCATTTTCCGTTCATTTTCTTTCATTCTTATTGTGCTGACATTTCATACAGAAATTATCCATCCATAAATTCTATGAAGATTGGTAGACAGAATGTTGATTATTGAATGTAGACCAACGCACAGGATTGAAAAAATAACTCCCAAGTATTTTTAGCTCCGTTTTATAATTATCTGAAAATTTCCCAGTACTACAATCAACCATATAAATGTACGGCATTAATCCTTTGCATCACTGAAAATCCTTCAGGAATGTTGAAACTACGAATGTGTTGTTGTTGCGAGACGCCAAAGAATCATTAAACGTTATATTCATTAAACGAAAAATTCATCGGCACTCACGTCTCGTTAACAAAATGACTTAGGTATGGGCGATAAAAACGATACTAAATCCCCTCTAAGTGAACATGGTATGGGCCAGTTGGATGTTTTTAACATGAGGAGAATAAGAAAATTGAGAATAAAAACGTAATAAAAGGAGCGATGAGAAATATATGTAGTTGATAGAATATAGGTAAGGAGAAAGACACGAGGGAGGCAGAGTGGTGCAGGATGGGTTGAAAGAAAAAACGAAGGGACCCCTGTAGTGGGCCCTCGGTGGTGGTGAGAGAGTGAGAAAAGAACATAGTTGGAAGGGTGATGGAGGGGAAGTGAAGGCAAACGCATGGAGGTACTTCGTGGTCCCTCGGTTTGACCCGAAGACTTGTCGGGTAACTACGAACTGGAGGTATATAAAGCCAGGATCGCCAATTGTGACTCGACATACGAACCAATCTTCCTCACCGATTCTCTGCTACGGTTCCTCATAAACGAGACGCGCACGCGCACTCACGTAAAATAAAGTTTCATTTTGAATTTCATTTTATCTATCATCAAGTTTCCGTCGATTATATTCGATTTGAATACGCTGAGTAAACAAAAAGTCTAGTGCAACGATCACAAGTTGACAGCATCGACAACCAAGTTCCACTTTTCATCGTTTCCAATTAACACACGAAATAAGTGAGTATTCAAATTTTAATTATATGTCACGCAAAATATTTATTTTGTATTTGAATCAAATAAAAAATTCGTCAACTTCTATATTTCTGCCTGTTTGTACGTGAGACTCTCGCTTAGTTTTACCTGCTCCACATTTACTCTCGCAATTTGTCACACTAAAATCATTTCACAATAGTGCTATTCGTGAATTTTGCAATTGAAATTGTACCCACTCTGATTTTGTCACACTATAATGCAACCATTTGTCTCATTGCACTTCTATAAGAGTTCAAATTAGCGCCATGTAATCTACCAATTTTAATCTCACCGCGAGGTCAGAACCGTCACGACAAATTACTCTTAGCTGGATAAACATTGACGGAAGCATAATAAAATTACTAAACTGTGGAAAAGAACCAAAGAAACAATTCATTCGGAAATGATAGGCATTGAAAAGTTGTGCGAGCAATAGAAGAGAAATAATAATAATGAGACTATGAATTCATACAGAAGGACGGAAGCGCGATACGTCCGCCAAGCTCTTCTTTGTGAAGCTCTTTTTTCCCCCATTACCTACTGATATACTTGATGAAGTAATGGAGGGAGCCCCATCTCATCATCTTCCAGAGCGGCATTTCCTCCCCCTGTCTCTCACTGAACGCTTCTGCCACTATGTCAACTTATCAATCTATCTACCTATCTCTAACGCGTAATCTCTCGTGTATGTTTTTTTCAAAATTCTCCTCTTTGTGCTAACGCGATTGCCGGGAGAATTCAATCACACCCGTTAATACTCATTCAAACAATCAAATTGAATTGATTTCACATTGATGCAGTGACAAGAGAAATTGAAAATTCAATTTTCTCATATTCAATATTTGTTTCACATTCTTCAACTACTTGACACCAACTGGTATCACATTCCCCATCGGAAACGCCCCCTCCCTGCCCCACCTCTCTATTCTCTTCTTCACTCGTCCCTCTTGCCTTTTCTCTTACGCTCCTGAAGTTACAAATATATATCTCCGTATACGCAAATGTTGAGTGAACATAACAAGCGAGCGACACATCCTGTCATTAACTCAACAACGCCCTCCAATGTATTCGCATATTCGGTTCAATGTCAATTCATTGTCTCAAATAGAATTCCCTCTTTTTCTCTAGTTGATTGAAAAATCTTGAATTGAAAAATTTCATTTCTGTCTCGAACTGCAACACATCCAACTCTTCATATTTTAGGAAATATATCAAGGATGAAGTTTGTCCTGGCAGCCGTACTATGTGCTCTATCGCTCAAAACAGTTCAACTCATGCCGGTTGCTGAACCGGGTGCACAATCTGAACGGTTGACAGTTGTTCCCTTGGAAAAAAGTGCATCCAATTCGGATACAACTCACGTATTGAGGCGGGAAACATCTGAAAGTGCTGCACCAGAAATATCCGTTCATCGTGAAGATGAAACTCCAGAAGAACATGCAAAACATGCACATCTACCAACTGCGCGTCTTGAAGACAATGCGGGAAAATCGGAAACTGTAAAAGACGTAGCTGAAGAGTCGAAAACCCTTTTCGAGAAAGTGAAATCCGTTGATGTCGCGGCTGAGCCATCAGAGAAGAAAGAAGAGGCTTTATTGAAAACAGTCGGAGCGATCGAAGATGTTGCAGCAGCTAAGGCTGCAATTGCTGAAATAATCACACCGGCTGAGACTCTCGCACCAATTCCAGCTGTGCCAGTAGCCTCCGAACCAGTTGAAAGCAAGGTAATTAAATTGAACTGGCCGTTCATGTTGATGTGCTACTCATTGACCCACAATGGACCTTTTTAAATTGATGACATCATGCTAATTTTTCTCTTTCACAGAATGAGGCGCAGGTTGTAGAAGGCAAAAACGCCCCCACTGGGGAAATTAATTCCGAATTGAAAGAGGGAGTCAAATCAGAGGGCCACAGCGCAAGTGCTGATGAAAAAATCGATGAACCCCAACCAATCGCTAAATCATCACCGAGTGCTATCAACTCCGATGCACCTGCAGTAGTTGAACCTATTGCATCAGTCGCTGCTGTGGCTCAATCTGAGCCATTACCAAAGGAAGAAATGAAAGTTGAACCAGCTGTTGCCGAAAATCCACAGAAAGCTGACGAAAAACCGCAAGAGCAAGTGAAAAACACTGAGGACAAGACTGATCGTGTCACTCGTGGAACTGAAGAGGCAGTGCCAGTCGAATCTGCTCAAGCAGCACCTGCTGCTCCATTGACATCCGTATCAGCTTCAGCACCAGCATCAGCACCTCTTGCTGAAGTAGCTGCTGCTGTTGCCGAACCTGCCGAAAAATTGGCTGATGAAATGAAAGAGGAAAAAACCGAATCACCCGAGAAAAAACTCGATATCATTGAATCTGTCACCACTTCCGAAAAAGAACAGAAATCCGAAATAGCCAAATCGGCAGAACCAAGTCTGATCGTTGAAGCATCCGAATCGAAAGCTGATGTTGCCGTTACAAATGAATCCGAAAAGTCTGTGAAAGAAGGAGTTTCGATCAAAATTGAATCTGTGAAGCATCTAGTAGAAGCCAAGAGTGCTTCCGCTGAATTAGAAGCACAACCTGAGGCGCAACCATCAGCAGTAGCAGCAGCAGCACCACCAACAACAGATGCGAAACTAGAGCCCGTTGTTGACACGATAAAAGTGAAGTCTGAATCAGTTGAAGCTAGCAAGGAATCAGCTGAAGCTGTCAAAGTTGAAGATTCTTCGAGTTCTGAGGAAAAGTCGAGTGAGGAAGATCACTCTGATGAGAAATTGGAAAAGTCCGTAGGAACCAAGTCAGTCGATGTAACAAAAGACGAATCTAAGGCTGAGGAGCTCCCCAAACCACAGGAAGTTAAAGAAATTAAGGGAGATGAATAATTGATTGTAAAAAACCTGAAAAAAAAGTAAAAGATAAATCCCCCGCTCCATCCGAAAAAAGTACTGCGTTCATCAAACTTCACTTATTATTAATTTTAATTTTCTTTCATGGTTTCGCATTCATAATGAAAGCAATGAATGTGCCAACGAATTCAATCGAACGAGAATGACTGTCAATGGACGTTGAATGAATGAGAGGTGAAATGTCGACTGAATGCAATGAGGTGAAATAATTTTCACTTCCTCGAGAATAGAAAGTTCAATGGGTCAGGGAATGACAGCCAAATAAACGCTAAAAGATGAGGTTTTGTGATGAAAACAAACAACGACAAACCAACTCATTTTTAATTATATTAATGATACTAATGATTAATAATAATAATAATGAGAATAAATATTAATGATGACACTGGTGATAAAAACTGCTCGAAAATGCCACACGTCTCCTAGTGCATGGCGTTCCAACACGAAAGTAAAAGAACAGAAAAAGAAGGGATTTGTCCCTGTACGAACAACAATCCAAGTTCAGACTAGTCTAAGGACTGGAACATGAACATTGATAGTGGGTACCACACATATAATTTGAATTCAATTCACCCACGAATTCGAATATACTTTAGATTATGTAAAAATTTGTCTTCACATGACCTCATTTTCTATACCTGATACGATTAATGACACCATTTCTAGCAATAATACCAATAAATTGATTGATATTATCATTATCGATACTACTAACATCATTAGAATTATAATTATTATGATGATGATGATTATTATTATTATTATTGTCATTATTATTATTATTGATCATCGAATTTATATTAATTTGCTATCGACATTGTTACTATAATAATAATGATACCGTATTATTAATGAATCATTTTGTCTCTCTTTATTTCACGATGTTACTTGCGAAAGAACAGTCCCGTTCCACCCATTCTACAACAATGTGCAAGATGTTCATTTCCATAAACAACGCTCTCGTACACAGATAGTGTATATTGATGACATATATACAACTATTCGTAGTAATTAAAAAATGGATAAGTTCAGACATAACGCAAAAAATTGCTCAATGAATTTTCAGCACCTTCATCTTGATTGTGCCCGCGGAATATGTGTAATCGCCATCATCAATCAAACGACTGAGTTGGGTCATAAAGGTCCCCAGAGTATGGGGCCGAAGAATCGCTGGGCGAAATGTCAAGACATGCTATTTTGCAACAGGTTTCAAGAGGAAAAAATCTTTTTCACATTGTAGAAAGGTGAGAAAAATCAAATAAAGTATGGATTCCATAAAACCATGTGCTTCCGTGGCGCAATGGGCAGCGCGTTCGGCTGTTAACCGAAAGGTTGGTGGTTCGAGCCCACCCGGGAGCGGCTATTTTTGCCGCCCAAAATAGTTGATAATCAAGTTTATATAACACAAATAAGAAATTTAATTCAATGATATTGTTGTACATCAATCAAAATTCGTATCAGCCATCCATCGCCCTACAAAATAGTCCATGAAGTACGAATGAACTCATGGTAATATAACCATGTGAGCACAATTGCAATGGAAAGGGTCTCCGTGTACTTCTTTTAAATCTGAGTGGACACATTATTTCTACGTGTTAACAACCATTAAAATGAGTTTTTTCAAGAGATTCAAGTGAAAATAGCATTGATAACTGCGACATAACTTACACACATGACGATTTCATTCAAAAATACTGAACCCATGCATTAACCCAATCAGATGAACTATACACAATACTTCATGTATACATACTTCGATACAACATATTAGAGATTTTACAAGTTCAGTTCTGAAATTAGAACGCATTCATAGTAGTTCATTTTCTCATGGAAACTCAACAGAACGGCAATTCCCTACGTCCCACGAGCCAGAATGGATGAAAAGAAACAGAGATAACATTGCTGGAAGCACTTTACAAATGGATCGAAAAATAATTGTGTCACTTCCGGAGTAACATTGGTTTTCCAATACCATGACATGAATCACATTGTTGTCTAGCCAACATTTGGGGAATGGACGGCCTCTATCAACGTGAATCACCTCAAAAATAGCGAAATATCAATCTAATATAGTGTTGGTGTAAAATTTCAAATAGTCAAGAGTAAGGACTGCTACGCGTCATCCATATTGTTCGCGTAGGCTGAACATATTATTATATTATATTATTATTGTATACCCTTAATAGTTATACGTGACAAATTCATATAGCAATAGCT
>JABMBR010001707.1:0-30375 GCA_018881525.1 Meteorus sp. PSUC_FEM 10030008
AGTAACCTGTCCGTGATTTGGCAACGTCGTATCTCGGTTGTTTACATTTTCAATCGCCCAATATAACCACAACCACGTCAATTATTGAATGGTTTGAAGCTCGCGCGCTATGCAACGTCGCCAAGTGTTTCGATTCCATTTTAATGTAGGTTACTTCAGAACTTTTCGTGATTTTCGAATATTAATTTCTCAATGAATATCTCGGTAACTGATATAATTTATTGCAAAAAAAGAAACTCGAATATTTTGAGAATCTAATTTTTAGTTTTTTTTTTACTCCATCTAATCGATGGCTGATAGTATGATACGAGAAATACTGCGAACCTCTGACTTTTTTGTAAGACTCTGAGCAAATATTAACATTTGAAAAATTGTTTTTTTCGAAAATTTGTCCGGTAAACTATAATCAAAACCTTGCTATTGCATGAAAAAGGACTTCAGCTATTAGAAAAAATTTCAATTTATTCATAATCTTATATTTTTTATTTTATATTGGCGGCGAAAGGACCTCCTTAAAAGTGTACGAAAAATGTAATTTTGACATTGAATATCTCCGTTTCTAGACGATAAATCGTTGTGAAATTTCACCATAACTTGGATATTGTTCTAAATTTCGTGTTTAAGTTGGAAAGCCGTGCTAAGTTGGAAAATAATTTTCACGTGAGAAACGATAATACCTCCTTAAGGGATAGATGGAAACTCATTATTTGGGTAGTAGGTCAGAACCGGAACGATACCACACTGTTTTATACAGCAGATGAAATATACAACAAATGGAGAGTGCACATACTGGAATTCAGCGCTTCTGTTTTGCTGTACATAAACACAATTATTATAAAAGTGAGATATGGCAATCGAGTCCAATGGCGAAGTAGATATTAAAGTTGTTTAGTTCTACAGTTGTATTTGTAATTTGAGTATCACGGGAAATAATGGTGCTGCGATTTTCTATTTTCAGTTAGGCCCGTTACCAGAGTTGGTGGCACTTCAATTCTTCAAAACTGAATCAGATCAGTAGTTTGCTATCAACAAATCTAGACTACCTTTGATGGACTGTGGAATTTCACATATCCATGAGATGGACCGCAAAAATTCAGTATATACCCAGAAAATCTCGCCCGTTCCCAAAATTAGTTATGTTTAATTTTCAGCTCTTCAACTGAATGCTAAATACAGAATTTGAGAATTTTCCTTTTTCCTTCCGATCACATATCGTATGGAAATATGTGATGGTCGACTCGACCACACGGTGGAATATTTTAAAACGTTTCAACTATTTGAACGGTCCATTCAAATTATCAATGAGCTCCAACGCTAAACGGATCTCTTGAGATGTAATCGAAGTTTATCTATCAACGAAACACTTAAATCAAGATGAAGTAAATAGCATCATTATCAGCCCCATTAACTACTCTCGCTTCAAGGAACGACTAGTACATAATTGTTTCCACACTTCAGATATATTCCAATTTATGTTGATAATTTGATACATGAAGAAATTCTCTAATTCCCATGCAAATATGCAATGCGTGAAAGCTATTGTTTACACACTCAGATGCCCACGATAAATTAAAGTGTAAATGCATTTTGGAATTAAAAACAATTTTGATCATTCACAAAAACCTAGTTTTTTTTTCCCTATGGATCACGTGCTGGATCGATTTCCATTCGAATATCGATTGAAATGAATCGCTCCGAATATTCATTGACCATGACATGAAGAAACATCGATCAAGCAACATACACTTATCTTATAAATTCGACCAAGCAACTATCAATCATCCACTACGATAATTTTTTTCGTACTTTTCGTTATATAGAAAGAAAATATTATAACATAATGACTGTAACAAAATGTATAACCGATATTATTTTACCCACTGGTTCTGGTCAACATTATGTAGATGGTATATTACATACTATCATAGCATTCATGACACGCATATTCTGTTGGGGTAATTTTCATTTTTACGGACTACCAATTTTCTAGGCAACTGAAGCGTGGCTAGTTGCAGATACGGCGATCCGTCTTCCGTCACAATATTGCCATCGCATCAGTTAGTTCTCGATGGAACGTCGTGATGATCGTTAGCTCGCAATTGACAAATTCAAACATTGAATCGAAATATAAAACAGAGTTGTAAAGAAAAAAAAGCAAAGTGATTTGAATAGAGAAGATTTACGAGGGTTCTCGAATGAATCATGAGTATATTTTCTTCTCTTCATTTCTTCTCTTGTATATAGATTTGTTTGCTTGAATAATCGCTCCAACGACACTTGGCTGATTGGTAACAGTTATAAAAATTTGTGTGAAACAACTAACTGATCTTTTTTTCTGATAATAAAATCAGTGGAAAATAAATATTGATGATGAGAAAATCAATGTTAACGGTTGAATTGAATCTAAAATTGATCGTTGATTTTGAATAATATGAAAAAAAGTGTTTTGCGTGCACGTGATAATTATTCAATACCAAACATGAGTCTGAAAGTGAATCTAGTCATATCATTGTTAGCGCTGACTAGTTTTATCACTGTGAATACTCAATCGAATCAACATATTAGTGGAAAAAGGAAGATAAACAGATATGTGAGTGCCACGAAACTGCCAATAGAAAAAATAGTAGACAGTCGAAAATTCACTCCAAGTGTCATGCATTCCACCACAACATCCGGACCGGAATCTGATCTATATTCATCGTTCATGAATAGCAAATTTCTGGATTTACCGTCAGCCCTCGAACTCTTCCAACCCGAAGAAGAATTTCGAGGTGAAATCATTTAAATTTCCATGAATTTTATCATTCTGAATCGATTATTAACGCTATGTTTACATCCATTTTCGCCAGATGGAGTGATGAAAAAAAAGGTGAAAAAAAAGAAGTGGAATAAGGCCCTGATGGCTCTGCTATTGGCCTACAAATTGAAATTCGCTGCACTCATCCCCACAATAATTGGTGGTCTCATATTACTATTATCTACAACAGCAATGGCCGGGTTCTTCTTCGCTCTATTTGCCGCCATACTTGGAATCAAGAGTTAAAAAAATAAATATTTGGATTAATTATTATATATGAAATTGTAATAAAGGGGAAAATCACTTCGAAATGCCTTAAAATTGATGTATAACCAAATGGAAAAATGAAATAAATAATCCAACCATTGAGGTTCAAATCTGTGAGTTTAATTGTTTATTTACCTCTATTGACTCTCGTCCATTGAACCAAAAAATATAAATAGTAACAATTTAACACAAGAAATTTACAATAAATTAATAACTGGCATGAAAGAAAGAATGAAAGCGTGTTACATTCGTTCTAATATTAATCTTTACTATTAATTTTAATTTATTAAACTGGCAACGGTGTTTTTATTCATTCCTGACACCAAATATGGATTATTTCAGTGGATGAGTTATAGGGCGTCAGAGTCATATCAATCGAATAACAGCTGCACAATACGCAAGTATGCCATTGGTCGCGCTTGACACCGTATAACCATCGACCATACTTACAGAACATACAACGGATTTTTATTTCCGTCGAATGTGCTGTTTTGCGGAAAGCCTATTTCGTCAAGTCTACGTGTAATGATTCCATTTTATACTTATATCAACAGTTTGTCATTTCAGTGTCCAGTCGTACGTTCAATACCATGTCTACAGTTTTATCGTCAGTAGGAAGTACGGTCTTTTATGTATCAATTAACAAATTGTTATCAATTTTACGTTGATATGTCGGAATCCGTCCATGCAGTCTTGTAAGGAGAATGTTAGCATCACATAATTGATATTTTATGATGGTGATTGACATTCATCAAACGTTGCTTTTCTGTCCCGGTATGATAAAAAAACAGAACTTAATTGTACATGGGATTAATATTGTTTGGGTTTTTGTCCGCTGTACGCTAAATCTTGCGCGTATTTGCTGTCCATCTCCATCGTTGTGGTGTCCAATGGCAAATCTTTAATGCTTCTGTCCCATCCGCCACTGCCACCACCTCCACCACTTTGCCACCCACCATGTGAGTGGCTGTCTTGCTGCTTTTGACTCAACAATTTCTTCAACCCAATAATCATTGATAATACCAATGCGATTTTACTGATTATCAGTGCTTTTCCAGCCAACATAAAGAGAACTCCCATTGCGATTGGTACGAGTGCTGCCATTTTCATAGCCATTCCGGTCATCATCATCCCCATCATTTTCTTCATTTTTCCACGTCCTTCTTCAATACTCCTCTTCAGTTCACCAGATGATGTTTTTGGTAAACTGATTTTAACAGTGAAGCCATTCATTAAATTCGCAAATCGATCCAACAAAATTTCATTCAATTGTTCGTCCCTACTTGCACCACCTCGTCCAAGACTTTCAATATCATTCGAATAATTCAGTGCATTATTCACGGCATTCGGTAATCGTATCAATTCCAAGTTTTCAGATATTGGTAAATTATCAATTCGACCCAATCGTTCGAAAAATGAAATTGCTTTCTTTTTCAAGCATGGCGTTACTCCACCGTTACGAAATTGACACTCTTCATAAATACGATACATTGTTCTGTATCCACGATCAAAAATACCCTCCTCCATTGTGGTAGCAGCATTTATTATCGGAGCCCCACCGACAATCAGAATAATAAACACACACTTGTATGAATCCATAATCATGTCCTTGCTTTATCTCCAAATATTTATTTATTGAATCCAATATTAAGATTAAAAATGTGAAAAACAAACGATTATTTCGCTAATTATCACCACGAATTTCTTTTCCTTTCAGCACAGGACCGAAAAAAAAGTAACCACGATCTGCATTGACAATTCGCGAGTACTTGACTGGCAACAAGACAACGTTTTGCCGGCACCTATATACCCCATGTTGTGCTATTCCAATAAACAAGGACCAATCAAGGAGGTTGTAAGACGAAAAGGTGGTAGGGAAGGTAAATGGCGTATTTCATCTTCTCTTCCCACGTCTACCGTATATAGCAATATATTTTTGTAGCCAATGCACCAATGGAGATGGTAATGCACCATCCATACGAGAATATATCCGCATGGTTTGGGTTGTTTGCGCGAATCAACGCGCGCAGCGCACTGTAAATGTTTCACATTAACATGGCATTGAGGGTTGCGGTAAGGTGAAGGAGAGAGAAAGAGAGAGTGAGCGGCATGAAGATGTAGTGATGACAATGATGATAGTGAAGAAATGAAGAGGGGAAAAAAATAGAAAGGAGATGGTACTATTCTCATAGGAGAATGTGACCTTTGTGACACAGAGACCTACACTCGTATTGAGCATCCAACAATGTATGGAATATATCCACATTGAAGAAGTCGCATTAATGTTGCATATAAAAATAAAGGGAGACCTTCACGACAGATAGGATGGCTGTAAGTATGGGCACGTGGATCAGTAAACTGTATACATCCACAAACTCTATACTGCAAGGCTGTTTCAAATACACCATCAATGTATCTTCAAGTAACGTGTGCGGATTGACTATGGGGGAGATGGCACGGTGACCCTATGTACGACCTTTGGGCTACAGAGAGAATGGAGAACTAGTTTGCGGATGATCGTGCGCCTTGCTACACACAAACGCAAACTATATGGTGACTAAGTATACAGCTCGTGTAGTCAACGGCAAAAAGACTTCTGGCGATCTATGAGAGATGCACCGCCGTCATCAGGTGAAAATGTGCATGTCTGAATTTATCGTTGTTTTTCAAACGATACTCATGGTGAATGGGGATAAAATAAAACGGTGAGAAAATTCCTTTGAGTTTTTTCTCTTTATTTTTCTTCGAAACAAGATATTGATTAATTTATTGGTCATAAAGTGATGCGATTTGTATTCAGTATAACGGAGAATATGTTGTGTATGGTTCCTGAATAAATTTTTTGTTTTTTTCATCCGTTTTTTTCTCCGTTGGAAAATATAGGCGAATGATTTTGTGTTCAAATGAGGTTCAATATTTGCAGGGAGGAACAATAGAAGAGTATTTTGCGAATTTTTCATCAATGGGAACATGAAAAATTTGGAAATCCATGAAGATGCTGCATTGATGATATGTTTCTTTTGTAAGGATATGATCAAGTGAGTTGAATGAACTAACTCCAATCGGGAAAACGATCCATGTAAGACGAGGAGAAAATTGATTTATTATGCGTTATTTCCTGAGTAAATATGTATTTTTCGCTTCAGTTCAGTAGTGAACCCATTTTTCTTTTTTTCGATATAATCGCTCAATTTTCATTCTCTCAACCATTCTCCTCGGAACAAAACAATTTTCTGTTTGCTGAGTGAATTCAAATGTTTTCGAGAGTGTTTCTAATATCCATCTTCACCAATGTAAACGCTGTTATTATTCTTCAAACACTCAAAACTCCTATTCTCCAATAGGCAGTTGGCATGCAAAACATCTCAAGTATTTACGATGCGACTGTAAAGTGAAATAAAAGCATACACAATGCGATCAATACCACTCATCTTATCCCTTCATTTTTCTGTCACGCGTCAAGAAAGAAACAATAAAAAAAACTGTGTCTCCACCTTTGTTCATTCAGATCCCTCTATAATTATATAGAAGTACTGACATACATGAACATCCACGCGATTTAATAATTCAAAACAGTTGCTAAGAAAAGAAACTTCATCATTTCCGTGTGATTCTCATCGTGAACTTGTCAATCATTATATACTACTGAACCGCTTTCGGTATTCGCCAGGAACAAAAAAAAATACATCCACATTATTGCTGGCAATTGAGAATGGACAGCGCAGTGCGGATGTTAAATGCACGTCACAAGCACACAACCCTGTCATACTCACTTCACCTACTTTGCCATCTACATACACATTTATACGTATATGTATACATGAATTTAATGTTGAATAGAATCGAGCTAACAGGACGTAGTTGTAACATCCCGGCATCAACGCGCGGCTAACCATTAACGCTATACTAGCGTGCTACATCCGGAAGGCGCTTGAATTGTATGTCTTCGTATATGTGCGCATTCACAAAATAATCATCGACCATTTTCTCACGGATTAATCTTAATTTGTGTCTGATATAAATATTGAGATAGAGGATGAAAGAAGAAGACCCGTTTTTTGTTTTGTTTCGAGAATGAGGCCCTTTTCTTCTTTTTCACATACAGACATAATTACTTCCCGCTTGTTCTCATCGTGGGAAAAAAAGTAGGTTGATTCGAACATCCAATGGTTATTGTGGTTGTTGAAAACGAATTTATACTGATGAGAAAATCCGCACACAATTCATTCATGGAATTATTTTTTTTCTGATTATGTATCAATCAATATTTTTTATAAACAAAAGATGAATGATTACTCTTCAAATTCGTAACCCGTTAAACTAGGATGAATCGTTTCCTCCATCCCAGTATGACTATTTTCCTAGAATCAGATGATTTTCTAATCCTGACTTATTTGTGTTGTAACATCATCATGAGATATTTCGTGTAGTTCACATTTATCGTAGTAGCAAACATAAAAATAATCATTTGTTGATACGAAATTATAAAATATTCATAGAAATCATAACGTGAATGCATGTTTTCCATGCAATACTCCATATTAAGCCGAAAAACATTCCTCACTTTGGTTTTTTGATAATATTTTTTCCGTTCAAGTGATAAAGACGTGGATAATATTTGTTACTTCTTCAATATTTAACCTCACTCAAAACCTATTTACATGTAAATATATACATACTAATGTTTATATCATTATTTTATTTGAAAATACTCATGAAAGTAATCGGAAAGAGATATTCGCAATGTGTTCAATCGTCCTCGTGGCATACAAAACACGAAATAAAAAAAATTTCAAGCGTATACATATATATGGAATATTTTTTAGTCCTCATTCTCTACTTTCTGACGTCCACAGTGTCAATCGTGGGAGTATTCGATGCACCAGTCATACATTTATATAAAGTCCTTCGCTATTTATGAAATTGTTGAAAAAATCTCACATCATTCTCTGCAACTTCATGCACGCACACATTTTTCATCATTTCTACCCATAATGCTTTTGTTTCCCTACTTTACTTCTACTGCGCTACCATTTTTAATAATACGAACCTAATTACTACCATTAGTTGGTAAATATTTCGAGAAAATTAGGCCAAATATGTTCACTTTTAACATCAAAATGAATTCAATCAAACCCGTAGAATCTTCTACTTAAATGTTCGAGGTATTTGATTAAATTGATTAAAATGAAATTGTATGTTATCTAGTTCAGGGAACTACCATTCAATATCGTTCTTGTTATAAATAATGATATTCGAATGTATAGAAAAAATCAAAACCGTATACACATGCATAAATCATTTATCGTTATGTTATACACATGAATGTATATTTATACACACAGCGATCAAAAAGAAATGGACGTAATGGGCAGCGATGCATTGATTACGTGTGTAATGCATCCATAAGTGCATTCACGCTCTGTATGGTGGAACAAGAGAATTCTCAGCATTAACTCACGATTTAATTGCCGTACCTCCTTTATAAAAATGACTTGTTCACTATAATACCCAGTCAGTCGATGTTTGAATATGAATCGACCACGATTCACGCTCTCAGCGATCTTATTTACCACTATCATCGTTGAGCTCGTGATCGTGATTGTCACGGCGGAGCCAACATATCGTCACCATCGGGGTCTAACTATTGATAGAAATGGAGTAGATACCGATTGTACGACTGCTAATTCGAATTCACCAAAGTGTCATTCAAAACTGGTGAATCGTGATGGTGCAGAATCGACACGAGTTAAAAAGTATGGCGATGAGATTGATAAAAATAATCATAGCAAAGTGGAGAATGAAAAACAAATGTCGAATATTATGGGACTGTCAAGTGTAGATAAGAACGACAACGATGCTGATGATGACGATGATGATGATGATAATAACGATGACAATGGTAGTGCTGTTGAAGAAGGTAACGTAAAATTTATTTAAGATAGCGACTAGATAAAGATCGAGAAACAATCAATAGTCATTCATAAAAGTTGGAGTGAAAGCAATTGAATTCTCTCTGCACGATCGACTATGAAAATTGCAGAAAAGACTCTTCTGTTTTTTCTCATTTTCTCTTGTTCTTTTTCAGCAATATACATTTTTCTTTTTGCTTGTATAATCAAATCAATTGCTCGTGCAGCAACGCTGAAAATTTTTATGTGTTCCAGGTCGAGGCAAGAAGAAAGGGAAGAAGCACATGGGAAAATATCTGTTCATGTTGGCAGCAGCGATGAAGGGTACACTTTTATATGCTATGATCCATGGTGTAGCAATTCTCGCGGGTAAAGCACTTGTTGTTGCTAAAGTTGCGCTTGCTCTGGCCGCTGCGGTCGCGCTGAAGAAAGCATTCGGTGAGAATGGATCACGAACAAATAAATGAAATTAATCACTCAAAAACTCTGCGATGCTTAATCCTTGCCAATGACTATTGCAGAACATCAAGACAAAACTTCGTATGAGATTGTGAAACATCCCCAACACAGTTATGCACAAACCCATACCTCAAGTGTTGATTACGAACATCATGGTGGCTTCGAAGGTCATCGCCGTCGAAGAAAAAGACGATACGTCTGATGAAAAAATTTATTTTTCCATTAAATATCCGAGCACTTCACTTACTTGTACAATTTTACCAAAGTTTTATCATTATTTATTACTATTCATTAACATTGAACAAAATAAATGGTCGACTGACTCAATTCACGTTTCATCTATTGATTCCTATGAAAAATCCTTCGTCGATCAAGATGATGTGAATTTCGCTGTTTTTCTCCGATACTCATCTTATTGATGAGAAGATAATTAAAATATCCCAACTCAAATGGCAGACTGACCTTCATTCGGTATGACTGTATATATTAATTGTACCAATCTGCTTTGGTTCAGAGGCACGTAATGTATGTGTGATTGAAAACCAATAAGAATAGAAAAAGTAAATGAATGTGGAATGATGGGAGAGCTAGGACGATAATGAAAGAAACTCTATGGGAAGATAATTGACTTCTCTGAAGGAATGGGCAACATTTGATGGATAATTCAATAGAGAGCGTACGTTAATGGAATAGACATTGCAAAAATTTCACATTAGTTGTTTTCAATTATTTTTTCTTCTCTTGTAATTCATAATCGACGAAATTCTAGTACAATTATGTGGATTTAATTCAGCAGAAATATATTTATCATAGTAATAAATAAATAAATAGATACGTTGAATGAGAGTATTATGATTTGAGCATGTATGTGATGATAGAAATTCGTTTCTTATGGAGTTATCGTCGGACCACCCAGAGATCTTTGCCATCCACCATAGCCCCCACCTAATCCACCATGCGGATCTGATGCAGTAGCATAAATAACTTCATGTCCTCCACCGCCGCTCGATACCAATTTTTTCAATCCAATTATTGCACTCAATACGAGAGCGATTTTGGCAGTAAGTAAAGCAGTACCCGCAAGGAAAGCAATTTTCCCAAATGCCAATTGGGCCATGACACCTTAAACATAAAAGATCCAAAAAATGAGATGATTGTCTAATATTTTCAAATTGGAAGAATTTCAACCGCTCACCGGCCATTGCAAGACCTCCCATGAGTATCGCACCACCCATGCCGCCTTTATCTTTCTTTTTACGTCCTGAAAAATAATTTTTCGATAAAATCATAGCGGATGGTACTGAAGGACAATTCTCAATTAATTGATACGTTAATCCTAAATAAAAAGGGACTCAATTACCCTGGATTGCATCACCCGGAATTGTAAGTTTGATACTCCTTGACGACAAATACTCATGGAATTTCCGATCCAGTTTCTCATCGAGACTCAATGCAGTATTATTCAAGTCACTATTTGATCTCTGATCACCGATTACAGCTGAATCTTTGGCGATTGACACATAATCATTGATGACGTAGATCGAGTCATCATTGGTAGCTCGATCAAGTATATCTAATGCCCTTCGTTTTAAGCAATCGAAAGTATTTTTTTCTTTCGTACATTTGTCAAACATTTTAGTATAATCAGCACGACTGCTCGCCACAGCCACAAAGACTAAAAAGGTACACACTACTTTCAACTTCATTCCTAAATCAGTTGATTCTTATGCACCACAATGAAGTCAATGTAATCAACTTCAATTTATTAATATTCTCCAATTAATCCCTTCACAATTTCTCTCTTTTGATCTATCCCGTTGGGTTCAGATATCGTCCAACGAGTTCTTTGCTCTAACTAGCCATACAACTGAATGTTCCACCGACTTTTATAGCTCTCTATATTAACAAATACATCCTTCCACCACTTTTATACTCGTTTGCAAAATATACCACTGTACATAATGGCGTAAGAATGCGCTTTAGCGCGCCTGATGATGATATACGCCTTATTCGCCAACGTCTCCGGGTATACACGCGCTGTTTAACGCCCCGACAAGAGCACACTTGAACCAAAACAATGTCGTAGAGGCTTACGAGCAAGTATCCCTCTGACCTGCTTGCTAAACCATCCTCGAATCCTCCTCATTCACGCCCAAAGCTGTTTTTATATTCCAATTTAAAACTATCCCGTATAATATCATAATCAAATCGTGTAAATCCACTGTTAGACTATGAATAGCATGTAATATCTCTTCAATGTACATTCGAACCTATAATCAACCCATATCAGTTCAAAACATTAATAGAAAAATTATAGAATAATTGGCGGAAGATGTCTTATAATTCCGCGGTGATATTGAAGTGAACACCATGTAGTTATGTTCCATCGTACGGATGTGATCACGGCATGAAAAGACTCTAATACGCTACTGAAAAAGGAAGGAATAAAGCGGAATGGGACAAAAATAAAATAAATTCACATGAGCATGTCTTTTAGTACTGCTGATGATGGTCTGCGAGTTCCTGTATGTGAGCAATATTATAGTCGATAGAATTCTTGCGATCGTTGGCTGAGAGGGAGAGAGAGAGAGGGAGAGGGAGAGGGGGCGGGGAAGAAGGCTGGATTATCACAACAATATGCGGAGATTAGTGGGAAAGAGATGGAGAGTAATAAAAAGAGGTTTTGTGTGATACTATCACGCGACAATGAATGAAATCGATAGTGAAATATGTGGAGATCGTAGTATGGATAATAGAGTGAAATTATTATAATTTTCGTGATGGATACAGGAGTATTTAGGTCAATTGAATAATTATACTTTGCTTTTTTTTTGCTTTATGAAGTAAATTATGAGATTTATATGTCATTGGCACAGCATCGCTAGAAAAACTGGTTTAACAATATTAGATTTCTTATTCAACTTCAGTGATAATGCGATTGTTGTTGTGGGAGTGTGAAATAATTTTTCTTCATTATTCATCTTCCGTTTGTGAATTAATAACAAGCTAAGTAGCTTGGAAAATTTCTTTTTTTACATTCTGCCTCTTTGAATTCATAATAAGATCAATCTCTCGTTGTCCAGATAAAGTTTTTCCCATTTCTCACTGTATTGTCTTGAGGAGTATCGGCATTATTTGAGTCATAAACGTCTACGACCTCTCTTATAATGTGGTGATTGTATGGGAAATCCGGGTTCAATGGATTTCTGTATGGTCTGAATGAATTATGATGATCGGCATTGAAACCATGATCGTATCCGTAATTATGATTAAACCCATAGTCATTGAAACCATGAGAAAGTGGTGATCCGATTCCCGTCGATATTCCACCTCCATTCGATGATGAAATGAATGTATTCCATCCAAGGAGACCGCTGAGCATCAATGCAATTTTAGTTAGCAACAATGCTTTTTTTGTTATAACAAGTATCACACCGAACACCAATGGAATCAACGATGACAAGCTGAATTTAAATCCAAGCAGAAACGGCAGAACTAAACTCCTCATGAGCATTCTTCCTGAAAGAAGACAAAACAAGAAGTTGTGCAGTTAATTAATACGATCTAGGTGAGCAGGGACGAAATGCAACAAGTCAATGGCCTTGATTGTGCTGCCGACTTGAGGAGACATTCTCAAGCTCGTAGACCTTGAACTCATAAGGAATGTTGGAAAACCATATCGACAGAGTCAAGGTGTTCGAACTTCTGCCTACAGAGGTTCTACGTGCATTCATTCAATCTGTGAGGACGAATGCCAATGAACTCGACGACGCAAAACTTTTTTTCTTCTTTTCGAAAATTATTTCTCAACGAGCTCGTAGAACATCCATGAATATTACGATGAATAGAACTTGAAGAATACTCAGTGGAACTTGGTTTTCTTTCATAGCAAATATTCAAATGAATAGATGCAATATTGAGTGAGAACTCATTCATGATATTTTACTGATCAATTAGATGAAAATGTTAATGGGTTAGTTGAACCGGTAAACACGGTTATATGATTTATATTTACGGAAAGGTCAGGTCTCAGGTGAGTCAGGTCCTTTTTAATATTCTGATTTTACATGTCAACCATGATGAATACGTTTCCGCAATTCTTCCACCGATTTTTTTCCAAAACTATTAATTACCACTGTGATGAAGTGTTGATGTGATCAGAGCTCTGTAACTGTGACTTGGAACAGTAATATTGTATTGCTGAATCATTTTTCAATTTGTAACTAACAGAAATCAATAATCTGCTCTTTTTCTCGGTACCAACTCCTATCAATTTTCGATGAAAAATCATGCATCATTGCATCACCGTTGTCAAGAAATCAGAAACGCCTTAACGGGCGTCATCCAAGTAGAAAAAAAAGTATCAGTGCAATTGTAATTCGTTTTACCTGTTCCCAGTTGTCTATTGGAATACCCAGCGATTCTCTCATCAACAACAAATTCTAATATCCCATTTCCATTCAACATTGGCCCAACTTTCATTTGTAATCCAGGATAAAAATAATCCAGATCCCATCTCATATTTCGTCGTTCCATCAATCTCGCAGCAGCTTTGATCACATTATTGAAATCCTTTGGATTGTAATCAAGATCCAAGAGGTCTCTTGATTCTCTTTCACCTCTATCCAATTTGACATCGCCAAAATCTAATTGATCTTTCTCATTCATCGATCTCAGAACACTCAAACTACCCTCATTCACACATTCGAAAGACCAAGACTTCTTTTCTGCAAGACAGTGAGCTAATGCTTGAGGAAAATTATCAATATTTTCATTGGTATCATTCAATATTGTTTCGTCTGTTTCTCTCCGTTCCAGTACGACACTTATACAAGACGATATGCAGATAAAAGTGAAACACCAATAAATCTGACGTATCATTTTCGCGCACCACAAACCGATCACAATAACGTTCGAGTAACTACAAATAACTGGCAAACTTTTTGCACTATTCAAGCACCTTTATAGTCTTTCAGGTAACTCATACTAGGTTTTTTATACACCAAAGAACAATTGGTTTCACTTGAAAGATCTTTTATCAACGGCGAAAGTAGCATACACATCTTTATGAGTATGTATATAGATGAGAAGTCATTGTTATAGACGTGGGCCAACTTCGCTCTCATTATTCGATACACCGGATGCATCTGACATTGACGAGGATGTTGTTTGTTTCTTTCCTTAGGAAATGTGCTTTTGCGATTCGCGAGGCAAAGCATGTTTGTATATTTATATCATCGGACGTGAAATTAGTTTCATCATGGATTTCAAATGATCAATTCAATTGTTAGATATGACAATTGATTCAACAACATGAATACGAAGAAATGATCCGCTAATAATTCATAGAAATGTGTATAGTAATAAAATAATTTGTATTATCAATTTTAAATAAAAATTACATTTATTCATAAATAACAAAATAGATAAGTTACATAAATTGATCCCGATACGAATTGTTATCGGTATAAATAATTAATCATTGGGCAAAACTGTTGTGCGCCGAGATATGACTAAGAGTCCCTCGGCAGTAATTGATCATTCTCATAATCTTTGATACAATTCAATGATTATGAAATACCAAGTCATTTGTTTATCCGAGAACTCCACAGGATTGTGTGGTCAAGGAAGAGGAAAATGTTGCCTATTATAGATTGGAAATGGCAACGATTAAATTATCGAATTGTTCATACACGTCGCATTAAATTCTTTTTCTTCATTTCTCTCGAAAAAATTCCTAGATCCGTGACGTTCAGCTTTCTTTTTGTCTCGTCATTGTCAGTCATCGTCATCGTTTTGTCAAGAAAAAAAAGTTTGTGTATGATGATTCATCGGTCAAAAAAAAACTGATCATCGGTTTTGTGATTTTTTCGGACGTGAATTCAACAAATTGACATTGCAATTTCACACTTCCTGATCAACAATTGTTCCTTAAAGAATTACTGGCATCTTTGTGTTTCTTTTTGTTCATGTGTGTCATTTGTTTGTCTTTGCCACGTTGAATGATATTGAAATTGAGCGTTAATATAACGATTTGAAAATCTCTTGATGACGTTATTTTTTTCTCTTTTTTTTACGAATTTTCTCCATTGATCCAGCAGTCATCATTTAGTTGGCTGGTTTGTACGCATTGTATGCTAATTCAGAACCAGTCGCTGATCTCGCCCAACCGTGATGATCGTGATGCTCTTCATGATGGACTGGATGGGCAACGACATCGTAACTTTGTTGGCCTTTGGCTGCCAATAATTTTTGCAAAGCGATGATACCAGAAATTACGAGAGCAATCTTGCCAATGATGAGAGCCTTGAAGGCAACCAATGCAAGGACACCAAGAATGATTGGTATCAGCACAATTGCTTTCATCTTCAACAGCAATAGGAGTGGTAAGAAATTTTTGATAGCCTTCTTCTTTTTGCCACGTGCTGGAACGAATTCCAAACGAATAATGAATAATTATGATCGTAGATATGTACTAGTTTCTTATACTATTAATATCATCTCCTACTTCTAATTCATTTCTTCCGTCTCAACAGTAAATTTACCTTCACCGAGTGAACGGGAAACTTCTTCAGGTAGACTGAATTCCACAGTGTGGGTGGCGAGGAATTTTCCAGCGCGTTCCATTAGGGCCTCATCAACAGCAGACTCACGTGCTTGAATTTCAGACGGAAGACTTGCCTCGATGTCATTCAACGACCTTGCATTGTCAGCACGGCTGTAATTATAATTATTAAAGTAAGAGTTGAACGTTATGGAATCGAATATCACATATAGTAATTATCCAATTACACAATTTCAACTTGGAAAAAAAAGAATACAGATATTTATATAATTGATTATCTCATCATTTGAATGAAAAGAGAGCGAATTGAATCGATTATGCACCTACAGAATTTTGAATCATTAAAAATTCATCACATGTTCTTCAGTTACACGTGCGCAACACACGTACCACAAGTTCATTTTGTTACGTGATTGGACGAAAAGAAAATTTGAAAAAGCAGAAGTAAATTCTCATTATACTCAACACTTATTCCTCGTGTTCAGTTCATTCACGATACAATCGTGCCAAATGTTTTCACTTTCGTAGATTATTTAATTATACTAATCAAGCTTACCTGTTGCTCTTTGCCTCTTCAGTCTGTACAATTTTGAATCCATCAACGATGCTGATATCAGCGGATCTTGCAGCGCGATCGACGAACCTCAAAGCTTTTAATTTGAGACAAACAGAGAGGTCAGGTTCAGATGCGCACGATGCATAAACATCAAAGGCATCCTCAAACAAAGATTTTGGCTCGGTGATGTCTTGAGAGGGTGCAGCAAAAGCCACGGCACCGAATAATGCGATAACAACCACGTATTTAAGCATTTTCAACTTTTTTTTATCCGCCAAAAAAGATACGAAGATCAAACTTCACTGTACGACTAAAATTCGACGACTGAAAAATAAACTCGGCTATTTTTGTTTCCTTTACAAAAAGAAAAAAAAATAAAACAATTAATTATGTATAAAATTTTTTTTTTCTTTTTGGTTTATAACTCGTTGACCGACGCCGATCGTATCGACACTGACCGAAAGAATCACGATGCTGCCTTTTATCCTCGACGCGAAAGGGGTCCGCGTACGTTTTTGAAATTTTGATGGCCCCCACTTTGTTCACATTTCTCACATGCCATCTATCTCACTCTTGACCGTGAGCACCAAACGCTGTTGGGTCCCACCTTGTATATGTCCACTATATAGTACACATGTTGTATATGCTCCCCCCCACAATCGCCTTTTTCTTTCGTGCCCATCGACCAGTTGCGTGTATGTATTATACATATAGATATATATTGTTGTTGGCCAAAGCAATTCCGGCAATGTCTTCGGTCACGCTGCGGCACCAACATTTTACTTCCCCTCCCTCAAGCTGACCTGCCAATAATTCTTTCTCTTCTTACTGTCGTCAAATCACTCATCTCATCGAGTCAACTGTTGCACTTGCTCTGGCTTCAACTGACAACCAATCTCTCCTATTCAAGCATTCATTAATACGCGTAGTCTACATAGTCCACGCCTTTCTTTATTTCGCCATTGATGTATCACAATGCATACATCCAGACCGTTTTACTAATTTCTATTATTTGTTGTTTTCTTATTTTCTGATCTCTCCAGTTGTCTCATTTTGTTACTTGATGATGTAGTCGTCGATTGACGGTTACTTTTTCACTTTATTTCAGCGAATAATTTTTGCTATTTGTTTCTTGACAACCAAATTATTAGAGAAAAATAAAAAGTGCGGATACATGCATAACGAGATATTTAAACCTCATAGTCAGAGAAAGGCGAGAGAATTCACGATAAGGAGCAAATAAGAGAGACGCAAGCGTGGGCTAACATAAAAATTGTGTCGCCTCGTGTGTGTGCTCAATCGCTATGGTCATCACCGTACCTATGAATAAATTATTTATCTTAAATTCCACGTGAGAATTGGGACATTGATGGACCATCATAAGATAAAGTGTGAGAAGAAGAAGGAAATCGAGAGATTCAAAATGAAATAAAATTGAAAAAAAAAATGTCATCTTAAGTGTCCCCGAAAAATTAATCATCATTAAATCTTCAAACCGACGGATTGATTTCCAGTTGACCTGTAATCGACTCTTCTTGACCTCTATAACCACCTCTATTTTTTTTGGTTTTGTATAAAACGTACACATACTTTTTATATTCATTTCGTTTTCTCATTATTGAGATAGCAACACCAAGAGGGTTGTTAGTGATCACGCAATATCAATCATATGAATAGGGAATGAAAATAGAAAAGAGAAAAAGAGTACACAATCAAGCTAAATAAATATGATATTTGTAGTCAATGGTATAGGGACGTTTAACGGTTTTTATGGAATGCGTGAGTGAGTTGGAATCGCGCCAGACCTCCGCGAAGAAGACTTGTGGCCGCGCCTCCAGTTGACCCCGAACTGAAGTTCTTTGCCTAGAGCGAGTAAGACAGTGAATATTTGTGAGAGCAAAAGAATAAATGAGGGAAATTTCAGTAAAAAAGTATGTATGAAAAAGAATAAAACGAAAAGAGGGGAAGAAGAAACAAAAAAAATTCACGATGAAGAAAAACGAAAAAACGAGGAAACGATAGGGTATTAAATGGAAAAAGAGAAATATAAATGGAGTCGAAGGAGGAAGAAGATGAAGTGCACACGGTTTGATGTTTGCCTATACGCACGCGGCATATAAAAAAGAAATGATGAGCAAACGCTGACTTTCTCCGATCCAGCCCAATCATCCGCGAGCAATGTACAATTTTGTGAGCAGCACTGTATATTTCATGAGTCTGTCAACCGAATTGCCCGTCAATAAATATAAGGCATGGTAGTATGAAGATAAGGTGAAGGGGAAAGAGATGAGGCAATAAAGTAAGAAATTTCAAAGCATTTTTATCGAACGTACATAACCATATTTTAATAGACATGTATCTTATTATTAATATGTGTGTTGAATTGTAATTATTTCATTGAGTGGAGATGAATAGAGGCTGATGTTATCGTTCATTTGAAATTTCATCAGACGCATGACGTCAATCAACAATCGATGACACAGTTGAGATCAAGAGATAGAGAATTATTCTGATAATTCATGGATATAATTCACGAACGCAGCCCATTCTATTTCAGATTTTAGCCCACCAATGAACGGAAGGAAAGTTATATTTTAATATTACCAATTTTCATGAATGATCGATCCAGTGATAATGGGTGTCTTCAAGAAAATCATTAACACTTGATCGTAAATTGGAAAGAAAAAGTTGGCATAAATTAAGTATACGTAAACGCACAAGTCTGCCAGCGTGTCTGTGCTCATCACCTAATCGTTCAGACGGAGTGAAAAAAGTTCAGATGGACTAAAAGAAAGAAATCTTTGATGTTGAGGGAAAGGAAAATGAAATATACACGAAAAAAGAAAGAATGATTGAGAAGGGAAAGAAAGAGAAACCAAAACTCCTGGTGTGTTGAGATGTGTTTATATATGTATTCATTCGCGGAGCATGTGAAGGAAGAAGAAAAAAATACGTCGTTCTACAACTTTCTCTCGAAAGAAGAAGAAGAAGTAGGACCTAAATCTCCACTCGAAACATTCAATTCCAAATCGTTCCTCAAATTGTCGCATTCGTAAATTGATGCATCCATTTATTTTTTCGTCTAGAAAAATTTATACAATCCACTACCGAAACAATTTATCAAACTGATATTCAACTAATCAAGAGAAAAAAAAATTTATCTGATAAATGAAATGAATTACAACGTAGAATAAAACGAAAAATCGAATGAAATGCGTACGTATAGAGCGGCAGGTACAAACGCTCGAGGATAGTATATAATGGAACACTTTCCTCTCCCCGACACCGGGCGAGAGTGAACTCGCCTGAAGATCGAGGTCAGGTCAAGGCCCCCGTCCAAGCGCGCAGACTCCAGAGCGCGCACTCAACCATACAGTAAGAACAGCATCGAGACATTTTCCTTCTCTTCTTCACGAGTTATTTGCAAAAGCGAAACAATTTTTCGATCATATCCTAAAATAATCCAACACTGATTGAATAAATCATTCCGCGGAACAAAATGCAATTACAACCAAAGTGTCTAATCGTCTTATCTACAATAGAAAAACGATAGAAAATATCGATTGATAACACAAAGTAATTTGAAATCTCCGACTACAATCACAAAAAATAGAAAACGTTTCTAATTTCCTCTGTGTTGCGATAAGATCATTAATGGAGATAGAATGAGAAGCTATTTCGAAGGTTCATTAGAATAACAAGAAAATGTTAAAAATGCAAATATATTCATGATAAAATTGCAAATATGCAAATAATGGCTGGAAATGTCTGGCGCGCGTAAGTAGGTGAAGATATATGGGAGCATATGTGAAAAATATTTCTACTTCTCACCTATTATACTATCACAACTACTATGACTGTCAGACATTAACTTATGGACTGCAACAAAATGTTTTTCTTTTCTTATTCATGGTGGTAGAGAGTGGTTGGTCCCTCTCTCTCTCTCTCTCTCTCTCTCTCTCTCTCTCTCTCTCTCTCTCTCTCTCTCTCTCTCTCAAAAACATACGGCGGATGACGCGAACGACAGCAGCGCAGTAACAGGAGCAACATCAGCAGCAGCAGAAACGATCAACTGTGAGTGTCAAGTCCTCGTGCGGATGCTGGCCTTTACCGGCCTGGTTTACTTCTTCGTATGTGAGCGCACGTCACACGCACGCATTCATAGTTATTCGATGTATTGAACATGAGAATGTATATATGGCATAAGTGCGGTGTGCAGAGAGGTAAAAATGGATACGACGGATGCGAGGAGAGCGTGCGTAACGTGCGTGCGCACAAGCATCAACTTTTCGTTCCTTTTGGCGTTTTAACGTTGGTTCATTCGTTCGTATTGATGCCTTATGTAGGTAAAACCACCGGACGTTGCTTCCAGCGAATGAGCCACAACGACCGTCAAGATGGAAACGAGCTATATGTTGTGTGTGCTCTCGTGGCCTGCATCGACATGATCGTGAGTTTTTGATATCCGGGTGAAATGCTCCGTCATTAATTCATCAACTTATTGTTAACAAATAAATCGCTATTATATATGTGAATTCTTGCAGTTTTCTTTTATTTTTCATACATTTTCATCTCATCTTCACATTCGGTGCACCATATGCATGATTAATATCCAGCTCCACACGTGGATCATCTATTAGTTTATGTACATGTATATCAACTTACACTCGCATATTCATTGGCGATAAAAGATGTTGATGAAGATTCATTGGGGCTTTGAGATTAACATGTGAATGATAGAGTGACATTCAGTTATTTAATGAGTTTTCAGACACTTTTTGATAAATTACCATATTCTGTTTATTAGTATTTTCATCGATGTTATTATTAGTTTCATTCGTTTTGCGCAAAGTTTTTTTTCTTTATTATCTATACATATACAATTGTTGTTCTTTTCTCATTCCTGTTGCATTTTTTTTTTATATTGTGACACACGCGGTCTAGTGAATAACGCCGCGAACTTGATTTCATACTTTGTGGTATTTTTTATTTTAAATAAATACTGTGAATGATAATGATGAATGTGCATTAATGATGTACAGAGAGAATAATACGGAATGGAAGACAGCGATTGAATGAAGAATAGAGGGAGAATAAAGAAAAGAAATAGAGCAATATGACATAGAATAAGAAAATGATTGAGAATGAGTTTGAGATTTGTAGTCGATTTCGAAATTCTAGTATGGACTGAAATGAACGGATCACAGTGCGATGGAATAAAGAATATCAGCAGAGACCAGAAAATGATATAAATAAATAAATAAAAATTCTCCCGATTGAAAAACGTATCAAGATGACGAAGAGGAAACGGAAAAAAGGACAATTTTTGAAGAAGGCAATGAATGTTGATGTTTTCGCTCATGATGTTACCCAAGATCGAACTTATAATGAAGTTGGTATTGGCTTATATGCAGAGTATGCGAGCTCCTGGCCTGACGATCTCGCCCATCCGCTGCCACCATGTCCGACTTGAACAACTTCATGGCCATGATCATGACCCGACACAAGTTTTTTCAAACCGATGATTGAAGCAAGCACCAAAGCAAGTTTACTAACGATCAATGCTTTACCAGCGAGTAAAGCAAGTGCACCAAGGGCTAATGGTACCAGTGTACCACCTATCAACAATGGAATGGCCAGAAGACCGCCCATACCTTTTTTCTTCTTGCCACGACCTAGAGGAGTCATCGAAATAAAGCGATCAATTATTTTTTAGGGAGAATGAATCATTCACACATCCATATTCTCATTAGTTTTTCTAATTTAATATCAATGTTAATTCGATTTCTATATTTACCTTCTTCAGTGAGACTCCTCGACAGTTCTTCGACATTTGGTAATTTAAGTTTTAATGTGTGGCTTTGGAAAAATCTCACAATCTTATCAAAAATCATTGTATTCAAAGCATCTTCTTTATCATCGAGTGCACGTGGCAGAGATGCTTCAATTTCCTGTGGTGTTTTTATTGGTTCGTCAACATTGTCACGTTGCGCAGACGCTGATTCGTCTTTAACAACAGTAACACCATCAGCAATATTAAATTGTACACTTCTTGATGCACGATCCATCGCTGTTAAAAGTTTCAATTTGAGACAAGAGCTCAATTCATCACCCGAACACTCTTTATACATTTGATAGACGTAACGCAATTCTCCGAACAGTCCATTACCCGATGATGATCTCCCGATCTGTTCATCAATTAAATTACTCTTTGAATTTGATTCTGTTGATCGTGCAGTTATTCCAACGACCAATAATGCCACCAGGCAAATATTCAAATGGATGAAGTGCTTCATCTTCGATGTTGTAATTCACCTGTTGAATCAATTCAAATTAAATAACACGTGAATATTCATAAGTGATAGTTATTTTGTTCTCGTTTCCTTTCTTCGTTTCCTCATTTATTCCTAGTTTGGATTTATATCTAAGACGATACGAAGACTGTGACTTTAATGTGATTTAACTACTTAGGAATTCGTCGCAGTGAACACTATCAGTGTCGGGGTATCTACTTTGCCGTTATTATACCGTTGTGCCAACCGATCTCTGCGCGAACGGATAAAAATCAACTGACCACGCATCGTCGATATAGAATTGAGACTGGGTCAGTGCGTGGAACAACTATATTTAAATATTTACATACATAAATATGTATTAGAAGATCGGTGCGCGGGCGTAACTGTGGCTCATTAGATTTTCCAATTGAATAATCCGTCAAAACGTCTCAATTGAATTCACAATTTCTTGCGCCATGTGGATGAAAGAAAAAATCGACTAAGCGCAGTGGTGAGATTGATGTTATTAGCACGATCGAATAAACTATGACAATTTTCGAGGGAATTATAATTTATGCATGGCACTCAATAACCTTCGGAATGACATTCTGTATCCATCGATTCTATTTATTTTTTTTTTTCCAGTTCTGTTTTAAAGATCGAACTCGGAATGAAATAAATTTGAACATTCGAATCAATAATTTCCGAAATCGCGAATCACAACTTCATTACCAGAATCGGGGAATGACTTCAATGCGAATCCAGTTTTCAAAAAAAAGTTTTTTTCCATTCGATAACCAAGAGAAAAAAATACGACAATCTGTTCTGATTAATATTTTGAATAATCTCAAAGATTCCTGATACACAAACTCATAAAAAAATTTATCTAGAAATAAACGAATTAAGCTGTTTGCGATAACCGACGATGATACCGAACAGGAAGTGAATTCAGACGAAACGAAGATAGCGAATCAACTAAAATTTTGCAATCAATTGAAAAAAAAACTCGCCAATAAGATTCGTGGTTTGTTGATATGATGCGAGATGCGTTTTCTTCAAGAGCACTCTACGTAGACTGTATGTAACGGAAGCCCAGCCCTAGCTCTATATATCTGGTCAGGTGTACATTGACTACATGTATCAACGCAGGCGGGGGATTATTTACCCCCCACCATTAACTATGGCGCAACCATTTTCATATATACCAGCATCACACAACGAAAACGCAGAGAGCGGTTTTGCACGAGAAGTTTAAACGACAAACAACCCAACGATGCGAGGCGAGACGAGACGGCGGTGCCCAATAGCCAACAAACGCACACCGTCATTCCACCTATTAAGTTTTCCGCAGTCTCTATATATGTTTTATTTAGCCCATCCACTATGTCTTACCCATGCTCAACCACTTCTACTGCCGCCCCCATCACTCGCGAAAGCGAGACAGTAGAAACAGACACAGCATCCTCCTCACTATAAGTAGTAGTGAATACTCTATTCGCTCTATCTCGTGCCCCTTTAGATGCGTCCACCCAATCCCGCGATCTAGCCGGGCTGCATTTCATTCTGCTTAAGCATTTTTTTTCATCTCATTTCGTTTCTTTCCATTTCCACTCCGCATCTTTCTCTGTTCACATATGTACTCACCAATGTGCGCCGCGCAATTGCAACATCACTCGATCTCTATATTCTTTCTTTCTTCATTTTCTCTTTTCACCATTTGTCCCATTAGCACGTGGACTCGTTTTTCACCCATTATATATTTCCTTACCCTTTTATGTTAGACTGAAAAAAGTTATAAAAAGTACGTTCACATATGTGTTTGTGTGTGCATGGCGATGAAAAATTTATGTTTCTCTCTCTGCATGAACTTAATGATGGAACAATGAAACACAAATGGGTGTTTATGACGGAGAGCTTTCTACACAAGTAAATTAACAAATATTATTCATAAATATATGGTGAGCTCAATATTGAAGTGGTCTTTGATACACGAGTTCCAGTTCATTATTATTTATAGTTCCAGATTTTATTTATTCAAAACGAGTCGAATGATCCATTTCAATAAAATTAACAATTTTTTTTTATTCTTTTACTTTGGATCCGTCCCCTTTTTTTCCCCGATTAAACATGGTCTTGGAGTGATTTTGGAGATGAATATATATAGAACAGGAATAGAGCAGTGATTTTTTTACACCTATTTCCAATGCTTTGCTATATAAAGATCAACAGAGTTAACATAATCTGGGTCATACCAAGTGAAAACCCACGGATCTAATATTACCATGGATGAATTAATTTATATGGCGAAACAAGACATGAATATAGGCATAATAGTGTATTCATTTCGCATTTCCTTTGCCAAGAAAATTTTCCCCCTTTTTTTTTCTTATTTCAGTCTTCTTCAATTCTGCAAGATTATCATTTCGTGTTTCCTTTCTTTCTCTATTTCATGTGCCTTTGTAGATATAAATACATCTATGTGTGTGTACCGGAACTCGTGCAATACAGAGAATTCCCTTGTGGCGTTACTGATTTCACGTACGTGCCGTGAAAATGATCGTCATGGGAGGCGAAAGCGAGTACATATACGAGAGAAGATACATAGACATATACAGGTCTACTTCCGGTTCGAACTCTCAGTCGGTCATAGTCGTCCGACTGTGAAGTTGCATTAATTCTCGACAAATTAACCTAATAAATTCATACATACTTTGTAACAGAAACGGAATTGAGGATAAATAGAGGGCCTACATGAAATTACATTGGCCAAGCGAGACCTTGATTTTTTCTCGACACTCCTTGAATGTAGGTAAAAAATTAGCTGTACCACAAGTTTGTATCGATTGAAGGTTCAAAATTAATAAGAGATGACAAGAACAGTTATCTCCAATTCCATCTTTCTTCTTTTCCGCTTCGAAAACGTTCCAGCTTTTTTTTCTAGAATTGTTGAATTGAGGTGACTATGGTTCGTCATTGAATTTGATAAATTTCATCAACAATCACCAGTGAATGCATACTCCATTTTCATATGGACTCCAACCTCAAATTAATGGAATTTGTCTACATGATCAACCGTGTGAATCGAAAGAGATCGATATACCATTGCTCTTAATCACGATGATAGTTTCATTTCCTTCCATGTTTCAAATGAATCAAGGTCCATGGCAGATGCATTAACAGTTCATAATTTAATAAATTTCATCTTTTTTAAATGGTAACTCTGAGGAAAACTTGGAATCATCGGCATCAGAGAGAATCCATTCATAACATAAGTCGCTTCTTACTCAGTCGATTCGTTCTTATTTTTCATTTTCGTTATCGGTGAACTCTTGAAAACTCCTGAATTTATCCATCTGCTATTATCATTCATCTGATCATATCCAACAGTGCTGTGGAGTGGACTGATTTTGTTGGTAACAATGTTTCAGAATTGAATGTTATGAAGAAGGAGGAAAAAAGTAAATGTGTGTAAAAATTTACGCGATGATCTGACAGTGCATAACAAACGTGCATGACATGTGATATTTTCCTCGTTGGGACTTTTCTCCCACCCGCAACCTCAAATTATAGCCAACGACTATATAATTTAATATAATAAAGTTTAATATGTATCATTGTATACAATTTATCAAACATTATATGTTTATTTATCTTAATGATAATTCTGCGTTTGACAGATATTTATTCATATCTTTATCCTGTTTCCTTTTTATTTTTTTCAATATTCGAATTCATTTTCATTTCAAATTCACAACATATCAAAAATGTTCATTCAGCAATATTGAACAAAAAATAATCCGAATTGTGTCATTACCATAAATCAGCATAAATTACAGTTATTGAATCAATGCGACTCATATTTTTTGCGGGACATAAAATTTTTGATAGTCATGAGAAAATAAAAAAGACAGAAATATGGATTCCCGTCGACTGATTACCCATGAAGAACAGCTAAAATAAAATATCGTTCTCCTGATGTTGCGTAACGGTAAACGAATTACTGTAAGCACGTCGCAAACATCAACTCATTTGGTTGATTCGCCATGTGATACATTGAAGAGTTATTTTACACACATATGAATGATATGAAAGGTATAAAAAAAGGCCGAATGTGTTTATATTGAATTGAACTCGCCACCCTGCCATAATCAACCTACCTGTACGAAGGTGAATACTTGACACACCAGTCACATCTTCGATTCCATATTCATCTCAATAAAGCGGTATATGAACATAAAATTAAAAAATGCGTTGGTTATTAATATGAAGCTCATAAAAAGGAAATGTAAACTCTGTAGAATTAAATTATGTTTTGTAGGTTATGGGATAATCATGAGCGCCGAATGAATTTCAAATACAATTGTGTCAATACGTATCAAAAGCATTTACATCTTCATCAATTATAATTGTGACGCCATTTTCATTGATTGTTCACTTTCATTTTCTTTGGAACGAGCCACATTGTTCTCTTTTTTTATTACAAAAAGAAATAAAAATCATATGCAATACAGCTGTATTTTTTTTTCAATTCCATTAAATTACGTATCGTTTTTTCTTTTCAAATTCGAATAAATACGAGAATACATATACTCATTGAGTCACATAAAAATATAATAATAAATAATTAATGAGATTCATTACAGATATCGATGGAAAATCGAGAAAAAAGGATAGAAGTCGAGTATTCGGGGGTACTAGCAATTGCACATTACATGAAGACTGAATAATAATTATTTGGAGATGATAATCGTGCAATTTTCATAAGGAAACAGTTTCACTATGAGGTCAAAATAATTAAGATGAACAGAATGCAAGCCAAGACATGGTCATGGGTATGAGTTGCGCAAAAAATGGATAGAGTAGAAATGGAAAAAGTAGAAATTATTGAAGATAATAAAAATAATGAGAATAATTAAACAGAGATTTTTTAAGCTTGCGCCGCAGGTATTTGCCCGCTGTATGCGAGTCGTTGTGCATTAGCTTTAACGTCTTGTGGCAAACTTCTCGCCCATCCGTGGCCACTTGATCCACCGCTACCGCCATATCCACCTCCAAAGTCACCACCACCAACGCCACCGCCGAAGCCACCACCATGTCCGCCATCATCGTGGCTAACAACGTGACTGCTGCTGCTGCTGTGATGAGGATGTGCGACGACTTCATACGTCACATGTTTTTGTTGACCACCTAAAAGTTTCTTCAAGCCGATGATGGCGGATATCACAAGAGCTATTTTGCCTACTAAGAGTGCTTTCCCAGCAATCAATGCAATTGCACCGAGTGCCAGTGGTAATAATGCAGCTGCCTTCAATCCCAACGCCATCATCATCGGTCCCATGATTTTCTGAGCTTTCTCTGTAATAATTAAATAACAATCAATAATTTATTGTATCTCGAACTCATCCAAAAGTATCAATCAGTGCCATTTTTTCTTAATGAACTTCATGTGAAAGAAACTTATAATAATCAACACTGATAAATATTTCATTCGGAATAAGGAATTGCATATTATCTTAGTCTGATTGGAATTTATTCTAATTTATAAATCATTGCAAAACATCAAATCAATTGAGTTATATGGATATCATCCAATTTTTCATTCGTTTCGGTATTTAATCTCATTCGTCCTCTATTGCATATAACTGTGAAATAGTGAAAAATTCCATACAAAATAACCGCATCATTCAATTGTCTTCTGAAGTATGCACTACAGCGAATAATCCGATAAGGAATGTTTATGCAAAAATATTCGTTTAACGACTTCATGTTGGATAGGTGAGGGTCAAAGCGAGACAAGTATCATATAAGATAACCATGAAAAGAAAGTATGTCAAAAATCTCGTCGCGCAGGATCCCTCGTTCATTCCCTCTTCTTTCTCTTTTCCTCGTTCTTTCATTTATATAACTATAGATATAGATATATATGTATCAGTGGGAGCGTATAAACCTCTAGGATTGTATAGCCTCTCACCATGTTGCTCATGAATCACGTGTACGCGATCGTTGTGTGAACGTGTGTGAGTTTCAAAAAGGGGAAGCGGAACCAGTTCTTCAGTGGGTCAACGGCTCCTCACAAGTACCAGATCGTGCAACACGACTGTATACAATCTCCCACCACATTATTTATTTATTTATTTATTGATTCAATAAAAGTTCTCGCTATCGTGGCTATTTGCTATAATTTGAGTGCACAATAAAATACTTCTAGATCAAATACCAAATAAAATTTGTTTAGACGTAATCATATGATATTCATCGATCGATTATCGTGTTGACACAAATTTGATGTTCTCGCACTGGCTCAGTAAAAAAGTTGCTCATTTTTAATTTTTTCCTTTAATGACACGTAAAACTGTTCGCTCGCTGAATTTTATTTCCGATGTTGGATTAATTTAATTGGCAAATAAAAAACATGTTATCAACTTATTTAACATTTGGATGGATTTGTTATCTGGATAATGAGTAATTCGAATTGTGAGGATGTCCAAAGATGAAAATAAGAATTATCATTCTCACTACTCTCATATAAATATAGATAACGGCTATTATCATACTTACTTTTTTTGCCACGACCTTCTACTGTAGTCATGCTGTCATTTATTTCATCCAAGCTACGTCCAGCTGATTCAACAACACCGAGAATGTCGGTGCCTTTGAGGTCAACTTTGATCGAGTGTGTTTTTAGGAATCGTCCTAATCGATCGAATAGCAGGGTATCAACATCACTGGATTCAATGGACCTACGAAACAGAAGTAAAACAAATGATGAATTTGATGAGGAAATGATAATGACACAGCGGAAAAAAATCCGATTTTGATGTTACTTTTTTCAGTGAATATTCTAATTTTTTTATTCATTCACACAAACATACCTGGGTGCACCCTCTTCAGCCGTTGACGTTTTGACAACAGTTATACCTTCAGATAACGTTATATCATCCTTATCAGTGAGCATTTTGTCAACAAATGCAAATACTTTGTACTTTATACAGTTAACTGATTCGGTCCTCACACAATCCTTGTAAATAGTCGCCATTAAATCGTTTTCGCCGAGTGCTTTGTCATTGGCAGGTAATGCCATCGTAAATGACACCAACATCGCCATGACCCACAAAATTTTCACAAACATTTCGTTTTTCTTTCTTTTTCCTTGAAAATTGATTTAATTTAATAACTAGAAAAATGGAAGGATCCACCCACTTGGAAATGTAAAAAAATTGATCGATGAATCGAATAAATATTTGAACCGCAACGAAGCGCGGGTGTTGAACTCGTTGCTCGAATAATTAATAAAACCGTGCGCGTTTGAGTGACGATGTGACGCAGAATAGTCGTCGGCGTTGTTGACTTGTATGTTGCACCTCAAAGACGTTTGCTTTGCTTTTATAGCAAGGGGATATATACATGGGAAGTCGTGGGGTTTGGTGAGCTGAGGCAACAAGGAGACACTTGTGGTGTTTGCCCCACTCATCGTACCATCAACATCAACATCAACACAAATACTTGTTACATTCAACTGTATAAATATATGTATATATATTATT